>JAXIVD010000363.1:120000-122500 GCA_036785275.1 Cancer borealis
TTTTATCACTTCAGTTTATTCACACAAATAAAAAATATCCTTCACCAGGGTGTTGACATGGATCGTCTTTTGAGGCCTGAGCGGTTCAGCGCAGATCCCAGCTCTCCGACCGCTGCCCAGGAATGGAAACATTGGAAAAAGACCTTTGAAAACTTCCTGGGAGCCCTATGTCAAGACAACGTGGATAAACTCGGCCTTCTTGTGAACTATGTGTCTCCCCGGATTTATGAAACCATCTCTGAGAGTGCTACTTACGATAACGCAATCAGTGCGCTACAGTGTCAGTACGTGAAACCCACAAATGAAATATTCGCTCGGTATCAGCTCGCTACTCGCCGCCAGCAGTCTGGAAAAACATTAGATGAATATTTCCAGGCCTTGAAATCTCTGGGTAAGGAGTGTAACTTTAAGGCAGTAACAGCGACTCAACACTGCGAGGAATCAATACGTGATGCTTTTATTAGTGGCTTACAGTCTGCTTTGTTAAGGCAGCGCTTATTGGAAAATAAGACCTTAGACCTTGCTGCAATGTATGATCAAGCGAGAGCGCTGGACTCTGCCCAGAAAAACTCAGATTTATACAATATTAATCCGGGCGGCTCTGTGATCGGTGCTGTAACCGGTAACAAAGAGGCAAAGGATGAAATAGTGTGCGATCCTTCAGTAGTGGCCTCGGCAGTAGGTGTCAAGTGCTTCTTTTGTGGGTTATCGAAACACCCACGGTCAAGGTGTCCTGCGCGTGAAGCCACGTGCTACAAATGCAAGAAAAAGGGCCATTTCGCAAAAGTGTGTCGTGGTATTGCTACAAGTGCTTCAGTGATCCCTGATGACCAAGCTACACTCGCTGTTGTGACGTCAGCCGCTACTCCGCGAGTGTTAACGAGGGCAGTTACAAGGGTTGGCATTAATGGAGTGGAAGTGGATGGCCTGGTGGATAGTGGGAGCTCAGAAAGCTTCATTCACCCTGGCCTTGTGAAACGCTACTCTTTAATGCTTCACCCATCTACGTGTGAAGTCTCTATGGCCTCTGCTCCGCTGTCCACCCAGACATCGGGATTTTGTTTAGTGGATCTTCAAGTAAAGGGCAGAAATTATAAAGATGTGCGATTATCTGTATTACCGGGACTGTGTTCTGACGTCATTCTCGGTCAAGACTTCCAGGGATTGCATGACAGTGTTACACTGACGTATGGCGGTGACCTTCCTCCATTAGTGGTGTGTGGACTAAACCAGTTACGCGTAGATCCCCCTTCTTTATTTGCTCACCTGACTGCTGATTGCTACCCTATTGCTACACGGTCGCGTCGATATTCAGTGACTGATCAAAAGTTCATCATAAAGGAAATCCAGAGAATGCTGAATGACGGAATCATTGAGCCAAGCAAATCTCCCTGGCGCGCTCAGGTCGTTGTTGTGAAGAACGGGCCGCGTAAACCACGTTTGGCAATAGACTATTCCGAGACCATCAATAGATTCACGCTTCCAGACGGGTATCCGTTGCCCCGTATTGATGATACCATCAGTAAAATTGCTCGTTACAGAGTTTTTAGCACCATAGATCTCCGGAGTGCTTATCACCAGGTTCCCATCAAGAATGAAGACAAGCTATACACAGCTTTTGAGGCTTGCGGGAGACTGTACCACTTTAATCGTATTCCGTTTGGGGTCACCAACGGCGTTGCTTGTTTCCAACGCATTATGAACACTATCATAGAGGAAGAGGGTCTCACGGGGACTTTTGCTTATTTGGATGATGTCACCATATGTGGCGTGACTCAGGAGGAGCATGACGAGAATTTGCAAAAGTTTCTAGGTGCAGCGAAAAGGAGGCATATGGAGTACAATACTGACAAATGTACGTTTTCTACCACCAGGCTTTGTACTCTTGGGTATGAGGTGGAAAGTGGTGAAATACGACCTGATCCCACAAGACTGGAGCCTCTGCGTAGCCTACCCTTCCCAAAGGATGTCAAATCCCTGCGCAGGACTCTTGGACTTTTTGCATATTATTCAAGATGGATCTACGACTACTCAAAGAAAATAAGATCTTTTACCACTGCTACCACCTTCCTACTGTCTGAGAATGCCCGGACTGCATTTCGAGAACTTAAACGCGACGTTGAAACTTCTGTAGTGAAGGCCATTGATGAAACTATACCATTCGAAGTAGAGACCGATGCTTCTGAATGTGCTATCGCTGCAGTTCTCACTCAAGCGGGCCGTCCTGTCGCGTTTTTCTCTCGGACTCTCCAAGGATTCGAAAGGAATCACGCCGCTGTGGAAAAAGAAGCTCAAGCAATCGTAGAGGCTGTGCGTCACTGGCGGCATTATCTGGCCGGCCGCCACTTCTCTGTGAAAACCGACCAACGATCTGTCAGCTACATGTTTGACAAAAGGCACAAAAATAAAATCAAGAACGAAAAGATTCTTCGATGGAAAATGGAATTGTCGTGCTTCGATTATGATGTTACGTACAGACCTGGAAAGGACAACATTCCCC
>JAXIVD010000363.1:132500-135000 GCA_036785275.1 Cancer borealis
TGTCGTGTTTTGAGTGTTTCGCATCAGTGTTATCCTTGTGTCAGTGTGAGTGATTCGGATGTTTGAAGCAGTTTCGTTCGAAGCGTGTGCGACCCATACTGGTGCGCCTGTATGGAAGGGAATGTTAGTTGGGGTGGGAACGTGGCCAGACACAACTGAACAGGTCAGTTTTCTCTGTAGTGTGTACATGCTTGTTTTGTTTTCTCTTGTGCATAATGTTATATTGTACATCAGTCAGGAACCATTGTCATTCTTATTTATTCATGTTTATATATTCTTTCACAGATATGGTGTTATTTTTGTGTGAATAAAACTCGCTGATTGAAGTTGTGTTTTATCACTTCAGTTTATTCACACAAATAAAAAATATCCTTCACCAGGGTGTTGACATGGATCGTCTTTTGAGGCCTGAGCGGTTCAGCGCAGATCCCAGCTCTCCGACCGCTGCCCAGGAATGGAAACATTGGAAAAAGACCTTTGAAAACTTCCTGGGAGCCCTATGTCAAGACAACGTGGATAAACTCGGCCTTCTTGTGAACTATGTGTCTCCCCGGATTTATGAAACCATCTCTGAGAGTGCTACTTACGATAACGCAATCAGTGCGCTACAGTGTCAGTACGTGAAACCCACAAATGAAATATTCGCTCGGTATCAGCTCGCTACTCGCCGCCAGCAGTCTGGAAAAACATTAGATGAATATTTCCAGGCCTTGAAATCTCTGGGTAAGGAGTGTAACTTTAAGGCAGTAACAGCGACTCAACACTGCGAGGAATCAATACGTGATGCTTTTATTAGTGGCTTACAGTCTGCTTTGTTAAGGCAGCGCTTATTGGAAAATAAGACCTTAGACCTTGCTGCAATGTATGATCAAGCGAGAGCGCTGGACTCTGCCCAGAAAAACTCAGATTTATACAATATTAATCCGGGCGGCTCTGTGATCGGTGCTGTAACCGGTAACAAAGAGGCAAAGGATGAAATAGTGTGCGATCCTTCAGTAGTGGCCTCGGCAGTAGGTGTCAAGTGCTTCTTTTGTGGGTTATCGAAACACCCACGGTCAAGGTGTCCTGCGCGTGAAGCCACGTGCTACAAATGCAAGAAAAAGGGCCATTTCGCAAAAGTGTGTCGTGGTATTGCTACAAGTGCTTCAGTGATCCCTGATGACCAAGCTACACTCGCTGTTGTGACGTCAGCCGCTACTCCGCGAGTGTTAACGAGGGCAGTTACAAGGGTTGGCATTAATGGAGTGGAAGTGGATGGCCTGGTGGATAGTGGGAGCTCAGAAAGCTTCATTCACCCTGGCCTTGTGAAACGCTACTCTTTAATGCTTCACCCATCTACGTGTGAAGTCTCTATGGCCTCTGCTCCGCTGTCCACCCAGACATCGGGATTTTGTTTAGTGGATCTTCAAGTAAAGGGCAGAAATTATAAAGATGTGCGATTATCTGTATTACCGGGACTGTGTTCTGACGTCATTCTCGGTCAAGACTTCCAGGGATTGCATGACAGTGTTACACTGACGTATGGCGGTGACCTTCCTCCATTAGTGGTGTGTGGACTAAACCAGTTACGCGTAGATCCCCCTTCTTTATTTGCTCACCTGACTGCTGATTGCTACCCTATTGCTACACGGTCGCGTCGATATTCAGTGACTGATCAAAAGTTCATCATAAAGGAAATCCAGAGAATGCTGAATGACGGAATCATTGAGCCAAGCAAATCTCCCTGGCGCGCTCAGGTCGTTGTTGTGAAGAACGGGCCGCGTAAACCACGTTTGGCAATAGACTATTCCGAGACCATCAATAGATTCACGCTTCCAGACGGGTATCCGTTGCCCCGTATTGATGATACCATCAGTAAAATTGCTCGTTACAGAGTTTTTAGCACCATAGATCTCCGGAGTGCTTATCACCAGGTTCCCATCAAGAATGAAGACAAGCTATACACAGCTTTTGAGGCTTGCGGGAGACTGTACCACTTTAATCGTATTCCGTTTGGGGTCACCAACGGCGTTGCTTGTTTCCAACGCATTATGAACACTATCATAGAGGAAGAGGGTCTCACGGGGACTTTTGCTTATTTGGATGATGTCACCATATGTGGCGTGACTCAGGAGGAGCATGACGAGAATTTGCAAAAGTTTCTAGGTGCAGCGAAAAGGAGGCATATGGAGTACAATACTGACAAATGTACGTTTTCTACCACCAGGCTTTGTACTCTTGGGTATGAGGTGGAAAGTGGTGAAATACGACCTGATCCCACAAGACTGGAGCCTCTGCGTAGCCTACCCTTCCCAAAGGATGTCAAATCCCTGCGCAGGACTCTTGGACTTTTTGCATATTATTCAAGATGGATCTACGACTACTCAAAGAAAATAAGATCTTTTACCACTGCTACCACCTTCCTACTGTCTGAGAATGCCCGGACTGCATTTCGAGAACTTAAACGCGACGTTGAAACTTCTGTAGTGAAGGCCATTGATGAAACTATACCATTCGAAGT
>JAXIVD010000363.1:145000-147500 GCA_036785275.1 Cancer borealis
ATAGCGTTCTCCAGCGGTCTGAGGAGAAGGCTGATGACTGGGATGGTGCGCATGACGTAATTCCACCGTAATTCAACCTCTCAGGAGAGGTGATCCCCATCCCGCCCAGTCTTGGTGGAAGTTCGAGCAGGACCCTCTCGTCATCCCCCAGTGCTGGAGACCTCAGTAACGCTGGAAGGAGGGTGTTCCTTATAGCGTTCTCCAGCGGTCTGAGGAGAGGGCTGATGCCTGGGATGGTGCGCATGATGTAATTCCACCGATGTTGTAGGCCATGCTACTACTACTACTACTACTACTACTACTACTACTACTACTACTACTACTACTGCTATTGCTTCTTTCATTACTACTGTCGTGTTTTGAGTGTTTCGCATCAGTGTTATCCTTGTGTCAGTGTGAGTGATTCGGATGTTTGAAGCAGTTTCGTTCGAAGCGTGTGCGACCCATACTGGTGCGCCTGTATGGAAGGGAATGTTAGTTGGGGTGGGAACGTGGCCAGACACAACTGAACAGGTCAGTTTTCTCTGTAGTGTGTACATGCTTGTTTTGTTTTCTCTTGTGCATAATGTTATATTGTACATCAGTCAGGAACCATTGTCATTCTTATTTATTCATGTTTATATATTCTTTCACAGATATGGTGTTATTTTTGTGTGAATAAAACTCGCTGATTGAAGTTGTGTTTTATCACTTCAGTTTATTCACACAAATAAAAAATATCCTTCACCAGGGTGTTGACATGGATCGTCTTTTGAGGCCTGAGCGGTTCAGCGCAGATCCCAGCTCTCCGACCGCTGCCCAGGAATGGAAACATTGGAAAAAGACCTTTGAAAACTTCCTGGGAGCCCTATGTCAAGACAACGTGGATAAACTCGGCCTTCTTGTGAACTATGTGTCTCCCCGGATTTATGAAACCATCTCTGAGAGTGCTACTTACGATAACGCAATCAGTGCGCTACAGTGTCAGTACGTGAAACCCACAAATGAAATATTCGCTCGGTATCAGCTCGCTACTCGCCGCCAGCAGTCTGGAAAAACATTAGATGAATATTTCCAGGCCTTGAAATCTCTGGGTAAGGAGTGTAACTTTAAGGCAGTAACAGCGACTCAACACTGCGAGGAATCAATACGTGATGCTTTTATTAGTGGCTTACAGTCTGCTTTGTTAAGGCAGCGCTTATTGGAAAATAAGACCTTAGACCTTGCTGCAATGTATGATCAAGCGAGAGCGCTGGACTCTGCCCAGAAAAACTCAGATTTATACAATATTAATCCGGGCGGCTCTGTGATCGGTGCTGTAACCGGTAACAAAGAGGCAAAGGATGAAATAGTGTGCGATCCTTCAGTAGTGGCCTCGGCAGTAGGTGTCAAGTGCTTCTTTTGTGGGTTATCGAAACACCCACGGTCAAGGTGTCCTGCGCGTGAAGCCACGTGCTACAAATGCAAGAAAAAGGGCCATTTCGCAAAAGTGTGTCGTGGTATTGCTACAAGTGCTTCAGTGATCCCTGATGACCAAGCTACACTCGCTGTTGTGACGTCAGCCGCTACTCCGCGAGTGTTAACGAGGGCAGTTACAAGGGTTGGCATTAATGGAGTGGAAGTGGATGGCCTGGTGGATAGTGGGAGCTCAGAAAGCTTCATTCACCCTGGCCTTGTGAAACGCTACTCTTTAATGCTTCACCCATCTACGTGTGAAGTCTCTATGGCCTCTGCTCCGCTGTCCACCCAGACATCGGGATTTTGTTTAGTGGATCTTCAAGTAAAGGGCAGAAATTATAAAGATGTGCGATTATCTGTATTACCGGGACTGTGTTCTGACGTCATTCTCGGTCAAGACTTCCAGGGATTGCATGACAGTGTTACACTGACGTATGGCGGTGACCTTCCTCCATTAGTGGTGTGTGGACTAAACCAGTTACGCGTAGATCCCCCTTCTTTATTTGCTCACCTGACTGCTGATTGCTACCCTATTGCTACACGGTCGCGTCGATATTCAGTGACTGATCAAAAGTTCATCATAAAGGAAATCCAGAGAATGCTGAATGACGGAATCATTGAGCCAAGCAAATCTCCCTGGCGCGCTCAGGTCGTTGTTGTGAAGAACGGGCCGCGTAAACCACGTTTGGCAATAGACTATTCCGAGACCATCAATAGATTCACGCTTCCAGACGGGTATCCGTTGCCCCGTATTGATGATACCATCAGTAAAATTGCTCGTTACAGAGTTTTTAGCACCATAGATCTCCGGAGTGCTTATCACCAGGTTCCCATCAAGAATGAAGACAAGCTATACACAGCTTTTGAGGCTTGCGGGAGACTGTACCACTTTAATCGTATTCCGTTTGGGGTCACCAACGGCGTTGCTTGTTTCCAACGCATTATGAACACTATCATAGAGGAAGAGGGTCTCACGGGGACTTTTGCTTATTTGGATGATGTCACCATATGTGGCGTGACTCAGGAGGAGCATGACGAGAATTTGCAAAAGTTTCTAGGTGCA
>JAXIVD010000363.1:157500-162500 GCA_036785275.1 Cancer borealis
ACGTAATTCCATCGTAATTCAACCTCTCAGGAGAGGTGATCCCCATCCCGCCCAGTCTTGGTGGAAGTTCGAGCAGGACCCTCTCGTCATCCCCCAGTGCTGGAGACCTCAGTAACGCTGGAAGGAGGGTGTTCCTTATAGCGTTCTCCAGCGGTCTGAGGAGAGGGCTGATGCCTGGGATGGTGCACATGACGTAATTCCACCGTAATTCAACCTCTCAGGAGAGGTGATCCCCATCCCGCCCAGTCTTGGTGGAAGTTCGAGCAGGACCCTCTCGTCATCCCCCAGTGCAGGAGACCTCAGTAACGCTGGAAGGAGGGTGTTCCTTATAGCGTTCTCCAGCGGTCTGAGGAGAAGGCTGATGACTGGGATGGTGCGCATGACGTAATTCCACCGTAATTCAACCTCTCAGGAGAGGTGATCCCCATCCCGCCCAGTCTTGGTGGAAGTTCGAGCAGGACCCTCTCGTCATCCCCCAGTGCTGGAGACCTCAGTAACGCTGGAAGGAGGGTGTTCCTTATAGCGTTCTCCAGCGGTCTGAGGAGAGGGCTGATGCCTGGGATGGTGCGCATGATGTAATTCCACCGATGTTGTAGGCCATGCTACTACTACTACTACTACTACTACTACTACTACTACTACTACTACTTCTGCTATTGCTTCTTTCATTACTACTGTCGTGTTTTGAGTGTTTCGCATCAGTGTTATCCTTGTGTCAGTGTGAGTGATTCGGATGTTTGAAGCAGTTTCGTTCGAAGCGTGTGCGACCCATACTGGTGCGCCTGTATGGAAGGGAATGTTAGTTGGGGTGGGAACGTGGCCAGACACAACTGAACAGGTCAGTTTTCTCTGTAGTGTGTACATGCTTGTTTTGTTTTCTCTTGTGCATAATGTTATATTGTACATCAGTCAGGAACCATTGTCATTCTTATTTATTCATGTTTATATATTCTTTCACAGATATGGTGTTATTTTTGTGTGAATAAAACTCGCTGATTGAAGTTGTGTTTTATCACTTCAGTTTATTCACACAAATAAAAAATATCCTTCACCAGGGTGTTGACATGGATCGTCTTTTGAGGCCTGAGCGGTTCAGCGCAGATCCCAGCTCTCCGACCGCTGCCCAGGAATGGAAACATTGGAAAAAGACCTTTGAAAACTTCCTGGGAGCCCTATCTCAAGACAACGTGGATAAACTCGGCCTTCTTGTGAACTATGTGTCTCCCCGGATTTATGAAACCATCTCTGAGAGTGCTACTTACGATAACGCAATCAGTGCGCTACAGTGTCAGTACGTGAAACCCACAAATGAAATATTCGCTCGGTATCAGCTCGCTACTCGCCGCCAGCAGTCTGGAAAAACATTAGATGAATATTTCCAGGCCTTGAAATCTCTGGGTAAGGAGTGTAACTTTAAGGCAGTAACAGCGACTCAACACTGCGAGGAATCAATACGTGATGCTTTTATTAGTGGCTTACAGTCTGCTTTGATAAGGCAGCGCTTATTGGAAAATAAGACCTTAGACCTTGCTGCAATGTATGATCAAGCGAGAGCGCTGGACTCTGCCCAGAAAAACTCAGATTTATACAATATTAATCCGGGCGGCTCTGTGATCGGTGCTGTAACCGGTAACAAAGAGGCAAAGGATGAAATAGTGTGCGATCCTTCAGTAGTGGCCTCGGCAGTAGGTGTCAAGTGCTTCTTTTGTGGGTTATCGAAACACCCACGGTCAAGGTGTCCTGCGCGTGAAGCCACGTGCTACAAATGCAAGAAAAAGGGCCATTTCGCAAAAGTGTGTCGTGGTATTGCTACAAGTGCTTCAGTGATCCCTGATGACCAAGCTACACTCGCTGTTGTGACGTCAGCCGCTACTCCGCGAGTGTTAACGAGGGCAGTTACAAGGGTTGGCATTAATGGAGTGGAAGTGGATGGCCTGGTGGATAGTGGGAGCTCAGAAAGCTTCATTCACCCTGGCCTTGTGAAACGCTACTCTTTAATGCTTCACCCATCTACGTGTGAAGTCTCTATGGCCTCTGCTCCGCTGTCCACCCAGACATCGGGATTTTGTTTAGTGGATCTTCAAGTAAAGGGCAGAAATTATAAAGATGTGCGATTATCTGTATTACCGGGACTGTGTTCTGACGTCATTCTCGGTCAAGACTTCCAGGGATTGCATGACAGTGTTACACTGACGTATGGCGGTGACCTTCCTCCATTAGTGGTGTGTGGACTAAACCAGTTACGCGTAGATCCCCCTTCTTTATTTGCTCACCTGACTGCTGATTGCTACCCTATTGCTACACGGTCGCGTCGATATTCAGTGACTGATCAAAAGTTCATCATAAAGGAAATCCAGAGAATGCTGAATGACGGAATCATTGAGCCAAGCAAATCTCCCTGGCGCGCTCAGGTCGTTGTTGTGAAGAACGGGCCGCGTAAACCACGTTTGGCAATAGACTATTCCGAGACCATCAATAGATTCACGCTTCCAGACGGGTATCCGTTGCCCCGTATTGATGATACCATCAGTAAAATTGCTCGTTACAGAGTTTTTAGCACCATAGATCTCCGGAGTGCTTATCACCAGGTTCCCATCAAGGATGAAGACAAGCTATACACAGCTTTTGAGGCTTGCGGGAGACTGTACCACTTTAATCGTATTCCGTTTGGGATCACCAACGGCGTTGCTTGTTTCCAACGCATTATGAACACTATCATAGAGGAAGAGGGTCTCACGGGGACTTTTGCTTATTTGGATGATGTCACCATATGTGGCGTGACTCAGGAGGAGCATGACGAGAATTTGCAAAAGTTTCTAGGTGCAGCGAAAAGGAGGCATATGGAGTACAATACTGACAAATGTACGTTTTCTACCACCAGGCTTTGTACTCTTGGGTATGAGGTGGAAAGTGGTGAAATACGACCTGATCCCACAAGACTGGAGCCTCTGCGTAGCCTACCCTTCCCAAAGGATGTCAAATCCCTGCGCAGGACTCTTGGACTTTTTGCATATTATTCAAGATGGATCTACGACTACTCAAAGAAAATAAGACCTTTTACCACTGCTACCACCTTCCTACTGTCTGAGAATGCCCGGACTGCATTTCGAGAACTTAAACGCGACGTTGAAACTTCTGTAGTGAAGGCCATTGATGAAACTATACCATTCGAAGTAGAGACCGATGCTTCTGAATGTGCTATCGCTGCAGTTCTCACTCAAGCGGGCCGTCCTGTCGCGTTTTTCTCTCGGACTCTCCAAGGATTCGAAAGGAATCACGCCACTGTGGAAAAAGAAGCTCAAGCAATCGTAGAGGCTGTGCGTCACTGGCGGCATTATCTGGCCGGCCGCCACTTCTCTGTGAAAACCGACCAACGATCTGTCAGCTACATGTTTGACAAAAGGCACAAAAATAAAATCAAGAACGAAAAGATTCTTCGATGGAAAATGGAATTGTCGTGCTTCGATTATGATGTTACGTACAGACCTGGAAAGGACAACATTCCCCCTGACACGTTCTCAAGATCGCACTGCGGGATGATTCACAACGATCAACGGTCCCTGTTGGATCTTCATGAGACGTTATGCCACCCAGGAGTGACTCGCTTACTACATTTTGTACGCTCGAAGAATATGCCATATTCTGTAGATGATGTTCGTCAGGTAATAAGCTCATGTAAGGTTTGTGCAGAATGTAAACCAAGATTTTATATTCCTGAGAAAACTTCGCTCATTAAAGCCACTCAGCCGTTCGAGAGACTAAATATAGATTTCAAGGGACCTCTCCCTACTACCAATAAAAACCAATATTTCTTAAACATCGTAGATGAATATTCAAGGTTCCCTTTCGTTTTTCCTTGTGCCAATATGACCGCATCAACTATAATAAATTGTCTGAGCCAGTTATTTGCGATATTTGGAATGCCTGCTTATGTTCATTCAGACCGAGGGACTTCATTTATGAGCAAAGAACTAAGGAACTTTCTTTCCAGTCGGGGTATTTCATGCAGTAGAACAACTAGTTATAATCCCCAAGGCAACTCTCAAGTAGAAAGATATAATGGCATTGTCTGGAAGGCTATTATAACTAATTTACAAACTCGTAAACTACCACCTAGCTGTTGGCAAGTGGTTCTCCCTGACGCGCTTCATTCCATACGCTCTTTGTTGTGCACAGCCACTAATGCTACTCCCCACGAAAGGCTTTTCACGTACTCTCGTCGATCATCCACTGGGGCTTCGATCCCTTCATGGCTGTGTGAACCCGGGCCTGTCTTACTGAAGCGTTACGCACGTAATAACAAAGCTGATCCATATGTTGATGAAGTCGAACTCTTACAGGCCAACCCTCACTATGCGTATATCAGGTATCCAGACGGTAGGGAGGATACGGTCTCTGTCAAGCATCTAGCTCCTACAAGTAGAATGCATCCACAACCCGAAGATCCAGCTGCATCCCAAAGTATCGGTGAGTGTCACAGCAGTAAGGGATTCTCTCCTCCACCCTCAACTACCGGTGACGTAAGGCCCACTGAAGAGCAGGTTGTCCCCGAGGAGTTAGCAGTGCCTGAAGGGGGCGCTAAGGATGACACTAATGTGCCTGTACGTTATGAAGAAGGTTCTCAGTGTGAGGCTAATATTCCGCAGTTGAGAAGATCGCAGCGTAACAGGCGTCCTCCTATACGTTACGAAGCGCATTGAATGCTTTTCTAAAAGCGGGGATGTCGTGTTTGGGCGTCGCATGACTGTTTTGGATAAGCTTCGGGTTTTGTTCTGAGTGATGTTTTTATTTTATTTTTATTTTTTATTTATTTTTTTTTTTTAAAGGGGGGTGAATGTCGTGTTTTGAGTGTTTCGCATCAGTGTTATCCTTGTGTCAGTGTGAGTGATTCGGATGTTTGAAGCAGTTTCGTTCGAAGCGTGTGCGACCCATACTGGTGCGCCTGTATGGAAGGGAATGTTAGTTGGGGTGGGAACGTGGCCAGACACAACTGAACAGGT
>JAXIVD010000364.1:0-120000 GCA_036785275.1 Cancer borealis
ATGTAACAAATAGCAATAGGAAAAAAAATAGTTGTTAAAATAGGCCGATAAGTCAGAGATAGTTTGTGTGCTCTTGTGTATGCTGTTGTGCTCTCTCTCTCTCTCTCTCTCTCTCTCTCTCTCTCTCTCTCTCTCTCTCTCTCTCTCTCTCTCTCTCTCTCTCTCTCTCTCTCTCTCTCTCTCTCTCTCTCTCCCTCCCTCCCTCCCTCCCTCCCTCCCTCCCTCCCTCCCTCGCTCGCTCGCTCGCTCGCTCGCTCGCTCGCTCGGCTCTCTCTCTCTCTCTCTCTCTCTCTCTCTCTCTCTCTCTCTCTCTCTCTCTCTCTCTCTCTCTCTCTCTCTCTCTCTCTCTCTCTCTCTCTCTCTCTCTCTCTCTCTCTCTCTCTCTCTCTCTCTCTCTCTCTCTCTCTCTCTCTCTCTCACTAATTTGTTATAATTTGTGTTTTTTATCTCACACGAAAGGGGTGTGAGAGGGATAGGGAAGACAGAGGGAGAGAAAAAAGGAGAATGGAGAGGGAGGGAATGAAGAGGGGGGAATGGGCGAGAGGGAGAAGGAAGAGACAAAGAAGAAGGGAGAGAAAAATGGGGTAGTGGGTTGGAAGGAGGGTTGAGGGGGAGGCAGGCAGTGTGAGTGCGCGGGAGAGAAAACGGGGGTGTTGGGCTGAGAGCGGGAGAGAAGAGAAAGGGGGGAGGGAGCGGGGCATATGGAGAGAAAACGGGGGTGTGGGGGGTACGGGCTGCGAGCGGGAGGAGGGAGCGGGAGAGAAAGAGAAGGGCGGGGCAAGAGTAAGCCAGCCAATCACGAGGCAGAGTCTGCCTACGTCACTGGCGCGGGCGGAGCGGGTGAAAATCTGATGAAGTTTTCGGAAATATGCGCCCCGGCAGTGCCCAGGAAGCGCCTGACGATACCACCATCCAGGATGCCGCGCCTCGTCGCCTGTGTGGTGGCGTGGTACTCTTCCGTGAAGGGCTCCTTCGTCGACGCTGAGGCATTGTACGACGGACTGCTACACACCATCGAGGGATTCGTCGCGTCTCCAAGGGCCCCAGGGTGGCCCCACGCACCACGCCGCTGGACTTATGCTAATGACCCTGTTATTCTAAACTGCCAACAGACACTCGCTGCCTACCAGCGACGTTGGCAGCAAAATCCTGCAGACACTGAGTCCCGGGAGGCCATGGTCACTGTGGCCAGGCACCTCACTAGCCTGAGGCAGCAAGAAAGGACAAAGCACTGGGTCTCCTTCCTGGACCGGGTGCGCAAAACCCGGTCTTTCCGGGAGGTGTGGCACCATGTCAACAGGGTCCAGAGCAAGTTCAGGCGGCAGGTGCGTGACCCTGATCCTGCCGACAGGGCACGAGAGCTCGTCCTGCAGTGGAGGGGAGCTTCGTCTCTGTCTGGCCTTCCTGGAGGACATCAGGAGGCACTCGGTCAGCTAAGGCCACAGAGGATTGCTTTATTACACCACAATGTTTCCCTGCCAGATGATACCTGTGTGCCAATCATGCATGATGAACTGCTTTCAGCAGTTAAACGGGGCAAGTCAACAGCTCCCGGCAAGGATGGCCTCACCTATGATATCCTCAATGTCCTCCTGGGGGTGAAGGAGGCCAACCCCATTTTATATATCTTTAACATGTCTCTTGCCACAGGCAAGCTGCCCCCCTCTTGGAAGGCAGCCATTGTCGTCCCGGTCCCCAAAGGTGATGGCACCTTTCGCCCCATCTCTCTCACTAGCTGTCTGTGTAAGATGATGGAACGGGTAATACTAAACAGACTTATATATAAGGTGGGACCTGTCCTTTCTGGTAATGTACATGGTTTCCTTAAGGGTCATTCTACAAGTCATTGTTTTGTTGAGTGTCTTATTAATAAGGATGCTACCTGCAGAGCTTTCATTGATCTTAAAGGTGCCAATAAGGATGTTATTATAGAGGAACTCATCCACAAGGGTGTCAAAGGTAGACATTTAGGGTGGATTAGGGACTATTTGTATAACAGAACAGCACAAGTTTGGTTTCAAGGTGCAGTCTCCTCTGAGGAAGTCTTTGAGCTTGGAACTCCACAAGATGGAGTCCTTAGTCCCATGCTTTTTAATGTTTTAATGGACAAAATTGCACGGTGGCCGTTTCCGCAGGACACTCAGGTCCTCATCTATGCTGACGATATCCTCTTCCAATGCCTCACACCCAGAATCCTTCAGGAAGCTTTGTCGCAGTTGACAGCATTGTGTGTTCAAATAGGTCTTGTAATTAATTAATGTAAAACTAAATTTCAGGCCAGTAGCAGGGTCTGTCGTCTACTCTTTGTCAATAATGTTCCCCTCCCTAGAGTCCATACCCACAAGTACTTGGGTGCTCAGCTGAGCTTCAAAAAATCACTCCATACTGTTCACTATGTTCGGGACCTCTGTCTGCCACGGCTGGCTCCACTACGGGTGCTAGCCAATAGAGGCCTTGAGGCTGGCATTCCAGTTCTCAGGATGTTTTATATATCTGTCAAACGATCACTCACTAACTATGCTGCCCCTGTTTTAATACAGTACAGTACCGCTCAGCTTCGCCCTCTGGAACTTGTCCAGAATGAGGCCATGCGAATAATTTTGGGATGTCCCAGGACTGCACGGATTGAGGTCCTCAGGGCAGAACTGCACCTGCCCAGTATTACATGTAGGATACAGGAAATTATTTGCTGTACCGTTAGCCGGATGTTATGTACGGGCTCTGTCTTTCTACAGGGATCACTGGTCTCCCTGTATCAGGATCCCAGGGCTCCTGCTACTCCATACCTTAGGAAGATCTTGGCAGTATTGACAACTGTAGGTGTAGCTGAGACCTGTATTAATGTAGTTGTGTCACCACTCCAGCCCACCTAGAACCCTCACCGTGTTAGTGTTGATATTCACTCACTGCCTCAGCCCAAGCGGGACTGGCTCCCCCATGTGTTGCAGGACATGTTCATGACTAAATTGTCCAAGTACCCCCATGTTCAGGCTGTCCATGTTTATTGTGATGGGTCAATCAATGGAAGCAAGTCCAGATGTGGGCTGTTCATCCGTGACTACACTTCTCCCAGTCACTACACTGACACTGAGGTGTCCAGGCGGCTTCCTGCCGATCTGTCCTCCACTCGGGCAGAACTGTATGCTGTTCTGGAGACGCTCCATATTGTGGCCCCTCCCTATAAGGATGTATATTTCTTTGTTGACAGTCAGGCTGCCCTGTATACACTCCAGTCTATCTCCCCCACGGACTGTGATATAGTGAATGCCTGAATAAATGTCTTGATCTCATCCGTGCCCTAGAAGGGGCTGGTGCCTTGGTCGATTTCACCTGGATACCCTTTCATGTGGGCATCCAGCTTAATGAAAAGGCAGACCGGCTTGCTCAATGCGCCCTTCAGGACGACACAGTGGACCCTGGCACTGAGTACACTCTGGGATATATTAAGAGTATCATTAAGGACTTTGTACATAATAGTATTAGTGATCAGTTAGATCTTTGTTGCCACGGAGGTAGTGCCAGCAGCCTTCACTATGTACGTGTCTCCCAGGGCTGTCAATACAGCTATGGGAGGCACAGTGCATCTCAGGCGTGGTGGCAATGCGGCTCAGATTAGGGTATAAGTATTTTTGGGAAGTTAGTAACTCCCCTGCTGTGTGCTGTATGCTGTGTACTGCACCAAGGGGACACACTCTGCATCACTATGGCATAGACTGTCCACTCATTGCTAAATTTAGGCCACAAGGTCAACCTTGCATACCCTCATTGGTCATTTGTTAGACTCTGCCACTCTCGGGGATATTCTCAAGGAATATCCCAAGTTTGCCCCAAGGTTGTGATGCAGTGTGTGGATCTTATTCTGTCTTTCACTCCTGGCTGTGATTATATCAGGATTCCTGTGTAATAATGGGTGCAACATTTTTCTATCCTGTGTACTTATTGTATTATATTTGTAACCCTATCCTTACATCTTTGTCCAGGGGGTGGGTGGCAAGTTCCATCCTCCTCCTTTGTTGTATATATTCTTAAATCAACAATAAATGTATCAATCAACATCACACCCTCACACAGTGCCCGCGAGGCTGTCTCCCAGAGCCTCTGGGTGCAGAGCGAGGGGAGCGTGGCTTCATACGGAGAAAATCATGTTATCTATTTCGAATAAATCAGAGGAAAGTAAGATGTTTGAGACCATTACAGTGGGTATAATTTAAAATATTTTTATTATATATGTCGCTTTTAATATAAAAGAAAACTGGAAACAAGCATTAGGTTTGAAATATATTAGGAAAATTGTGGCAACACCACACTTGACCATCGCCTTAAATCGTGTTCGCGAGAACATTAGGAAGTTTGACCCCACATGTAAACGCCTTTATTCGAAATATATCCCGTTGAGTGTCTTTCTGGATGAACTTTGGAAGTTGCTGTGCCCTGATTGGTTGTTTGATCACAGGGCAGACAGAGAAACTCGTATCTTGGGTGAATTTGCCAAAATCTGGCTCATATTTGCTCGGAATTTGCTTTTTTATCAAATCGACCTGACATTACATGTAAACGCCTTAAATATATAGGTTTTTTTTTCTGTTTTGTTTCCCTTTTTATTTTCCTTAAAGGAGCTGTCGTCACAAAAATCACAAACACGATCTTGATTTTGATCTTGATCAATTTGTGTCAGCAAGATCAAGATGAAAGTTAAGATCACCCAGGAGCAGCCGTTTCAAAGGCCTGGCCTGTAAACACAGGCCACCTGTAACATCAAGATCAAGATCAAGACCATAACAAAATTCGGATACTCGTCTGCAACCTGCATTTTCACAGCCCTAAAACACCACCAACAAACAAATACTTTTGGGGCACTAGAAGCTGTGGCACCACAGCCTGCATGGCCCCATCAAATTCCCAAGAAGAAGGAAATTTGGATGGAGGTCGGAGTCGTATTTAGACGAACCAGTGCTGGTGGCTAGTGTTGTTTTGTGTTAAAATTCGTTACGACTCCGAATGGCACCGCGTCAGTTCAACTCACTTTTAGTTAGTATTTGCTAAGTTGAAGTTGATAGAGTGAACGTTGCATAGCTTGGCAAGCTAATAGAACAATTATAAAACTGTTGGACGTTGAACAGTGGAAATCACCCTTGGCATCGGTGAGTATTCTTACCATTATTCATATCAGCTTCAGTGAATTTTAGGTGGTCGGTTCAGGGTAAATATTCGTTTCCTCAACCACACGATATCTCGTTACGGTAAATGTTCAGTTATTTGCCTATCTCATAATTGGATACACAGGCTATTTATTTCTGGGCAAAATATGGTGCTTTTTAATTTGGAGATAGTTTTTTTTGTCGGAAATTGCTAAAAAGTTACTTATTGCAATTTCATCGCGAAGTTGCAACTTGGCCAATTTCAGACAAAATCAGCTATTTCCAAACGATAAATGCACCACATTTTGCACAGAAATAAATAGCCTAACCTAACGGGCAAAACAAAGCGTCCTCGCCGCAGCTGCCCGTTATAAACACGTACGCTGTGAGACGGGCAAATAACTGAACATATACCCTCGTTACTTTATAATGCACTGCAAATTCAACCTCAGAAACTTGTTCAGGTCACCTTAAATAGTTATGCCGCTGGATGAGCCAGTCTGATTTTTGGACAAAGCAATTTTTTCCGATAGATTTTGATGCGTTTTGGGTTAATATTCGGTTCGTTAACCACTAGATACACCTCCTTATCTCTATAATACACTGCAAACTCAATCAGAAACTGGTTCAGATTAATTGTTATACCGCTGAATTACATAAATAAATAAGGGTAAAATTTTACATCTTTTTAATGGCATTTGTTTACGTCTACGTATCGGGACTGCCTCTCGTCCAACTCCCGACATTTGGTCATAGAGAACATTTGATAACTTCTATATTAATGTAATCTAACTTAACATAACTTAACCTAACCTAACCAAACTTTAACCTACATTGACAAATAGCAAAACCTTGTTTCAACCAAACTAAACTTAATTTTCGAAGAGAAAGTCTCACAGAAAACATTGAATATTTCACTAACTAACAATTTGCGACGGAAATGTAATTAAGAAAACCTTCTCAAAATGGATCGGGTAATGCAAATATATAACCCTGAATTCTCTAGACAGTTATGGTGAAGATGTAAAATAATACCAAAATAAGATTTTATTTAGGTTACATTAGGTTTATAGTTAGGTTTGGTTAAGTTTAGTTACGTTTAGTTAGGCTTGGTTGGGTTAGTTTTGTTTAGGTTTATTTAATTGCATCTCTGGAAAGGTTATGCTAACAAAGCAATTTTTACTTGGTAATTTTTACATCTTCGAGTGGTTAAGGAAACAAATATTTACGGTGTTTTGAATTAAGCAGATGTTTTTTTGTTATGCCATGCAATTTTTTTTCCCAAGGTAAAATATGCCACAAAAAAGTCAGATTAATTAAAAACTATCAAACTCAATAAGAAAAATTGCTTGAAGTAATCATAAGCAAACATAATTAAACCTAAACTAACCAAACATAATTAAACCTAACTTAACCTAAGCAAACATAATTAAACCTAACCTAAACTAGATAAAGATTCGTAAGACGACCCAATAGGTATTAATTCAAAACACATCAAAATCTATCAGAAAAAATTGCTTTGTCCAAAAAACAGACTGGGTCGTCTTCCGAATTTTACCTGCCACTGAATTACAATTTTTTTTTAGATTATATTAGGATTATAGTAAGATTTGATTAGGTTTTGTAACGTTTAGTTAGGTTTAGTTAGGTTTGGCTGAGTTAGTTTTGTTTAGGTTTATTTAAATGCAGCTCTGACAGTGTTATGCTAACAAAGCAATTTTTTTCGGTAAATTTGTACATTTTCATCAGAATGGCGTGTGCTACGAAAAAAATGGCATCTGCACCTCACACAAACCTCTACCTTTAGTCATAGAAAACATTTTATAGCTTCTAAATTAACATAACAATCTAATTTAACATAACCAAACCTAACGTAACCTAACGTAACCTAAAAAAATGTCTTATTTTTTTCTGTAATTCAGCGGCATAACTATTTAAGGTGATCTGAACAAGTTTCTGAGGTTGAATTTGCACTGCATTATATAGATAACGAGATATCGAGTGGTTAAGGAAACGAGTATATACCCGATTCAGGATCGGAGCAGTAAACCTTTGCTAGCTCATAAGTTGCCCAGTGGCGTAGCCAGGTTCTAAAGTTAAGGGAGAGCAAGCACACACACAAAAAAAGGCAGTGCTTACAGTTATCGCAGCCATATGAATAGGAAATGACAACAGGGTACGGCTGCCGTATCCGTAAGCACTTATAGGCACAGCTTACAGGTATGGCAGCTGTATCCTCAGTGCTCGCTTTTAGATATGGCTGTGCCTAACTTTTGGGTAATAAAATATAAAAAGCTTATATAACTGAACCTAACCGAACTAAACCGTACCTAACCAAACCTTGCATAACCTAATCTAACCATAACCTGACGTAAGTTGTATCCTCATAGTGCTTGGTTATAGATACGGCACGTGCCTAATTTTTGGGTAAAAAGCTTATACTGTCGACCCTCGATTTAGTGGACCCCGATTTAACGGACATCGGATTCAACGGACTCAGGCTGCTAGTGGACAATCAACCCAGATCGGGGGTAAAGTCCATTAGTGTAAAAGAAAGTCCGATAGGTTGCGGTCACGTCGGTAACAATCCGTTAAAATCTAGGGTGAAACGCCCGACTTTTGGGTAATGAAATATAAAAACCTTTTATAACCAAACCTAAATGAATCAAACCTAACATAACCTAATCTAACCATAACCTAACCTAATCTAACCATAACCTAACATAACTTGAAAGTTTTTTGCCAGGTAAACAATGGTGAGCATCGCCTGAAACCTTTACAGATATGTTGAGTACACTATGTATAGGTATGCAGATTTACCCAAATACTTTTTGGCTTACCTTAACCATAGACTACACCATACTTGACTGGACACTCGAAATCTGACCTTTTGCAAACAGGCCCTACGGCAGATTTTTAGAAAAATCAAATAAAATACTTAGAATCAATATAGAAACCTCAAATAAAAAGCAAACACTTCAGAGTGATGTAAAGAATATGTTTATGAGCAACAAAAACAAATTAGTCAACATACGTCATCGGTAGGCGACAATTATTAAATCCTAAGAAACCAAGAAAAACACAAAATTTGCAATAATTTCCAGGAATATTGAAATTTCAATCTGAAAACACTTACATGCATAGCCCATGTAGTCTATATTAATATGCAACACCATAGAATACACCATACGTGACTGTGCACTCGAAATCGGGTCTTTCGCAAATGGTACCTGAGGCAATTTTTTTTTTTATTTGAATAAAATACTTAAAATCATAATAGAAACCTCAAACAAAAAGCAAACACCTCAGAGTGATGTGAAGAATATGTTTATGAGCAACAAAATCAAATTAGTCAACATACGTCATCGGTGGGCGACAATTATTAAATCCTGACATCAATAAAAACACCAAATTTGCAATAATTTCCAGGAATATTGGAATTTCAATCTGAAAACACTTACATGCATAGCCCATGTAGTCTATATTAATATGCAATACCATAGAATACACCATACGTGACTGTGCACTCGAAATCGGGTCTTTCGCAAATGTGTCCTGAGGCGATTTTTTGTTTGTTTTATTTGTATAAAATACTTAAAATCATCATAGAAACCAAACAAAAAGCAAACACCTTAGAATTATGTGAAGAATATGTTTATGAGCAACAAAAACAAATTAGTCAACATACGTCATCGGTGGGCGACAATTATTAAATTCTAAGACACCAATAAAAACACCAAATTTGCAATAATTTCCAGGAATATTGGAATTTGAAACTGAAAACGCATACATACATAGCCAATGTAGTCCATACTAATATGCAATACCATAGACTACACCATACTTAACTGTTCACTCAAAGAATAGGCATACTTGCGTCCAGAGAGACACAAGTCACTGTCTTGCAGGGGCAGAAATATCTTTGTTGCACAGAAAAAAAAAACACTGTCTGCAGTAGCAGTAAGTATAACTCCCTTGAAGAGAGACACAAATCACAGGCTTGTAAGACGCAGTCATTATCTCCCCGATCACCTATTTTTTCTGCCCCTGGAGCTTCTGCCTTTTCATTTGGTCATGGCTTCTAGTATCCCTCACACAGTCGCCGGTGGTCTGGCGTTTGGAGGGCAACTTGGCGTGAACATCAGAATTTGTGTCCCTGTACAAGCTGGAGCCAAAACCATTTAAAAGGTTGCCGCCCATGACGGGGAGAATCTTGGTGATTACATTGTGCCCATTACAGCCCTGTGTCACCTCAAACTCTGGGAAGTTCCTGGCCAAGCCAACAAGGAACTGCAGGAATGTGTCCTTATGGTTGTCACAACCAAAAAACCTGAAATAAAATGTGAATGTTAGCACATTACAAGTGAACACAAAATTATACAAATAAAAATAAATAACCATCCGAAAAAAAAACATTCAGAAGTACAATTAAGTTTATAAATTAATGGATTAATTCCTATAGTTATATTACCTACTAGTCTGTAGCATCTATTCGTTCGAAGAATGTAAAAAAAAACAACCTAATGCATGTGTGTAAGCACTCACACAGTAAGATAATGGCATTTAAACATATCAAATATGTATGTATGTATGTATGTACCGATGTTGTTTACCCCATCAAAGGAAAAAAATAATAATGGTACTGTAATATAAATAAACTTGACTTGACTTGACAATAGAAGCTGATGTAGAGAGTTAAGGGTGTGTGTGCCTTTTGGAATGGAGCGCTGCTTCCATTCATGGTAACACTGCAGCATTGGCAACTTTGGTCTAGCTGAGCGAGGCGACGGCGGCGGGAACACCATATCAGAACATTGCCGAATTATTGAGGGAAGATTCCTATACCTGAAATCAATCATCCAACCATATTTCACTAAAACATCAACATTTACCAGGCAAGAAAACAACATAAATGAATTATTAAAGGAAATCCTGAGAAGAATCAAATGTGAATACTTTAACTGGATGAAGACAACCAGAAAATACTTAGACTGCACCAAGTTAACATATAACATCATTGAAAAGTTGTAAACTATCCTACTTTATTACCCATGTGTGTGTGGCGGGGGGGTGCCTGGTGGGTGGTATGAGGAGTAGGTAGCTAGATTCGAATTTTGAATTAACGGATTCCATTGGTTTTGAGGTGACCGTGGTCAATCATGTATCTATTTGTTAAATTCGCACGGTCATTTTTAAATACATAACAGTGGTGATGGTAGCCGTGATCAAATAATGACCGCTACTAAAGTTTCATCATCCACTGTTCATCAACCGTTCTACGTTCAATTTCTACAGGGAGTTTTATATGAATTTAGTACTGAAATGCGCCTAAAATCTTATAAATCAGACATTACATTAACCAAATGTTGCATACTTACTGCTAAAACGAATCCGGTGTCCAGCTAATAGCTACAATAGTACGTCCATCTGGTTGCACTGGTAGTGGGTGACTGACTCTTGACAGACCAACAGACGTCTCACTGTCACACAGTCAGCTCAGCTTTCTCAGCTATGCGCCACGAATTGTTGTGAAAAATTCATTCCCAAGCCGATATAACAATAATATGACATTTGATCACAATCAAATCATATTCAGGAATGGTGATTTCACAATATGTGATGTTTTATTTCAGAAATTATTGCGAATTTGACAGAAATTTTTGCTATAAACCATATGCTTTATACACAACTCCCAGACGATTTTCACTCAAACTTGTAATCTTTATGTTAATTTCCTATTTGCAAAAGTTGTAAAATCATTTTTTAGGTTCAGCCATGGTTCAGCAATCATTATTGATTGTAAAGACATGAAATACAATGTCCTAAGTAGAATATGAACTGATATATGAAGTATTAACTGTCATCACTCATAGCAGCGGAATCTATAGGGCCTAAGTGTAATATCGTCTGTCAGCGAATGTCGCGAGTGTCCAGTCAAGTATGGTGTAGTCTATGCCTTAACCTAAGTTGTATGTTCAGTATTTACAGTTGCACTCAATGGTTACTCCGAGTTAAAGGGAAGCGTTTGGGTGCAGCCATTAATCATTATGCTGCGCCCACAATCAGCTGATGTACCTAGGCTCCGCCTCCCTCCTCCTTCTAGGCATCAGTGTTGAAACCACCATGGCGTCTAATAAGTGTGTGTAGCTAGGTTAGGTTAGATAAGGTTAGCTTACTAATTTTTAGGCACAGACTATTTATTTCTGTGCAAAGTATGATGCTTTTTCATTTTGAGAAACCTAACCTTAACCCCAATCCAACCTAATCTAACATTGTGGGGCTGTAACCAGATACTGGTCTTACCTACTGAGGCGGTGGGTTGACAAAAATCAAAACAAATGTTTTTAATAGTTTCCAGAAGTTGATATATATTGCATGATATTCTGCAATCTTAATTCTATCTGACACGTAAGTATTAACCTCGGGAGAAGATGCTACACACACTTATTAGACTCTATGATGGTTTCAACACTGATGCCTTATAAAAGGAGGAATCAGCTGATTGTGGGTGAGCATAAGGATTAATGGCTGCACCCAGATGCTTCCTTTTGATTCGGAGTAACCATTGAGTGCAACTGTAAATACTGTACATACAACTTAGGTTAAGGTAAGCCAAAAAGTTTTTGGGTAAATCTGCATAACTACTGCTCGGACGATATTGATATAAATATGAAGTCGTATATACTATACATAGTGCACTCAACACATCTGTAAAGGTTTCAAGCGGTGCTCACCATTGTTTATCTGGCAAAACATCTTTCAAGTTATGCTAGGTTAACTATGTTATGTTAGGTTAGGTTATGGTTAGGTTACATTAGGTTATGTTGGGTTTGGTTCGGTTAGGTTCGGTTATATAAGGTTTATATATTTTTTGCCCAAAAGTTATGCATTTCACCCTAGATTTTTTTTCCGGATTGCCATATTATGGCCTTTAACCAAGCAACGAACTTTTTACAGCAAAGGATAGGGCTCCCTCCGCATTAGTCCGTTAAATCGAGGGTCGACAGTATAACTGAACCTAACCGAACCAAACCATACCTATTCAAACCTAACATAACACAATCAACCTAACATGACTTGAAAGATGCTTTATCAGGTAAATAATAAGGCAAAGGCTGTAGGAATAGCGGATTAATCTGTTGATAACTTTCTAATTGTTTCTGAAACTTTTTACAATGAAAATATTAAATTTAATGCAAATGCGGTGGGTGACGCCGCCGCATGTCGTATGGATAGGGGATGACAACGGGGTATGGCTGCCATATCTATAAGCACTTAGAAGAAAGAAAAGGTGCCGTGGTAAAATTTTACATCTTCACCAGAATGCACCTGCATAAAAGCAACACACTTTGGTATTTTATATCTGCACCAGAAAGCTCTAGAGAATTGACAGTTCTATTTTTATATTAGCTACCTGATAAGTTCTGAGGTTTTCTGGTCAATTTACGGTTTCACCTGACCAACAATTTTCTGATGTGACTTATATTTGCTGGTGAAACATGTAGTGAATTGATTTCAAGTCTCACAGCGACTTGATCCTCCTGACCCAAAACGTAAAGTGATGTGACTGGCAGATTATTTTAAGGGATTTTTTCATTGGTTGTGTGCACTTGATTCCAAACCCATGGTTGTATTGATCTTCATATATTTCATATACTATAAATATCATAATCACAACAAACATTGGTAGCAAAATGGCAGTCTGTACCAACAAAGAAATAAGAATATTAAGGAAGGTATTGAAAAGACAGTTGAAAAAGATGTACAAGTCCTCACGCTAACTAATACTGGAAGATTTTTATGGTCATTTTTTTTTTTTTTTTTTTTCTTGGAAAACTGGATAATATGGGGAAAATTATATTGGAAATGATGGAAAAATTCAGCTTGATACTTTTGAATGGAGACGACAGATGTGAAGGACAAACAACTTGGAGCCGAGACGAGCAGAAAAGTGCAACAGATTTTGTACTAGTTAATCAAGGAATGTATGATAATTTTAGACAGATGAACATTGATGAAAACAAAACTGAATTTGATTTGTCGGACCACCATTTATTTATTACAACATTTGATATCAAACAAGTAAAAAGAAATATATTCACAAAAGAAGTCAAGTCAACTGAATATATACATATTAAAATTACAGAAGATACAAAACAAAACTTTCTTAATAAACTCAATAGTGAACTAAAAGACAGAGATATCCAAGGAAACCTGGATGCCCTTGAAGCCATAATAGACAGTACCATAAACAAGACATTAAAGAAAGAATTGATAGAAATGAACCCCAAAAGACTGAAAAAATATGGTTTTCAAGACATATTCAGAAAAAAAATCAGCACAAGAAGAGAATACAACAAAAGAAAACGATAGTTGAAAGATAAAATTGAAAAGGCTAAATATAAATAGATTTAATTATAACAAAAAGTAAAGTACAAAAACTAGTATAGCACAGCACGCAGTAGAAGACATGAGAGAAAAGTAAAATATGAGATCATGCAGAACCCTAACAGGAGTAAAAAGCTCTGGGAAAATATAAACAAGTTAAAAGGAGAAGATAAGAAGAAACATAAGATGGTATGCTTGTATAACAAAGAAGCAACTAAAGTAAAAGAAGAAGAAATACCACAAAAATTAGAAAAATATTGGAAAAGTATATACCAAAGATGGGAAAATGACACAACTGAGATCTGGAACTCAGACAAAGGAAGTAGATATGAAGACAAAATGACAACATACATTGGTAGAAACATGTATAAAAGACCATTTGAACACTGCAGCGTATAACCAGGAAACAATAAATAGACATATGGATGATATTGAAATAACAGAAATAGACATCAAAGAACAACTAAGAAAAACTAAGAACAAAAAAGCAGCAGGACCAAATGGCATCAAGGCAGAAATATATAAAATCTTAATAGAGAGTGATATAGCACTTCAAAATCTTGTACAATGCTTCAACAAAATACTAAACAGTGACTACCTACCAGCCGGATGGCGAGAATCCAAAACAACTCTAGTCCCCAAAGTATCAAAACCAACACCTAATCAACTAAGACCCATTGCACTACTAAATACGTCCTACAACATGTTCATGGCAATAATTAAAAGCAAAATGGACCAACATATGATAAATGAGACAAAGTTAATGAAATGCAATCAGAATTCACTAAGGCTAGAAGAGTGACAGACAATTTATTTATATTAAGTTACTGCATTGAAAAGAGTTTTTAAATGTAAAAGCTTTCGACTCAATAAATAGAAAGCAGTTGATAAAAACACTCATGAACTATAAAATTAATAAAAAAATAATAGACAAAATAGCAAACATCTATGCCAATGATTCAACAACATTATATCTTAATGGAGAACAACAAACTAGTATTGAAATAACAAGTGGTATCAGACAGGGCTATAATGGTTCAACAATGCTATTCAGCCTTATTACTTATCAAATCATAGAAGCTTTACAACAACAAACACAAGGATTCACAAATAAGAAATTTCATATACTACCTATCATTTATGCAGACGATGGACTCTTGCTAGCAAATAGTCATCAAGATGCAGAAGAAAGCATACAAAAGTTAACGGAAATAGCAAGAACCAATGGACTAGAAATGCATAAAGAAAAAAGTATTGTATTGATACACAACCTCAAAGAACAACCAGAAAGCATTGAAGGGATAAAGGTAGAGAAAAGCATACACTATTTAGGAGTAAAAATCACAAATAGTAGAAACTATTTGAAAGAACAAAGCTAATTGCATACAGAAAGCCAGGAATTTAGCTAACAATGCGTACTCTGTAACAGCAAAGAGCACTAATAGATTGCTAATTGGATAAACATACTGGAAAGGTCTAACATTACCAAACATCCTCTATGCCACAGAAATTATGAAAATTGACTAAGGAGAACTAAACGCCACGCAAAGTATAGAAAATCAAGTATACCGAACTATAGCACAAGTACCAAGAAGGATTAAGAGCACAGATTGGAGCCTCATCCTGCAAAGCTAGAGACATCAAAAACAAAATTAATTATGCTAAACACGCTTTAAGAAATGACTAATATAGTCAGAGAAATATTTCTAGATGCTTTTCACAGTAATAAAAAACCAGAAGTAATAAAATAATTCAAATTATACATGCAAAAACTAAATGTCAACCTCAGAAAAATTGAATCCATGACAACAAGCATGAAAAGAAGCAGTAAATAAATGGGACACAGTCAACCTTAAAGACAAACTCCAAATACAAAAGAGAAATCAAAGAAATCATATGGTTTGATAACAGATTAACATCAAAAGTCATAATTCATGTAAGGCTTAACACATTGGAGTTAAACTGGAGAAGTAAAAATAAGAATTAAGAACACAAAATGTGAATTATGTGAATACGAAATAGAAAACGTAGAACAATTTTTACTAGATTGTGAACAGTATGCATCCATAAGACAAAAATATGTATTCATGCAACAACCATCCAAGTTAAACAAGGAAGAACATATTGCAGAAATGTTATTACTTACAGAGAACAATAGTGAAAACATATAACAAAAGAAAGACTGTCTAAAAAAATCTGGAAAAACAAGATAACATCTGCAGAAAATAAAACCACAAACACAAGATTAGATAGCAAGAATTTGAGAAAAACAAAGGATTGGGAGCCATTACAAAGATATATCCCAAGAACTCATCTGATCTGATCTGACCAGACTTAACCTATGATTTGTGATCAAGGAAAATGTTGACTCTCAGAAATTAGGAATTTGCGATGGAAATGTTATTAGGACAACCTTCTCAGAAATTATTTGGTAATATAGAAATATAACTCGATTCTCTAGAGTATTCTGGTGACTAAAGTAATACCGTTTCTTTAACCAATCAATATCTCTTGGGGGGCCTGGGTGGCCCTGTGGTACAGTGCTTGGCTTGTAACCTAAAAGTTGCAAGTTCGATCCTGGGTCATGGCAGCTTCTTTGTGAGAGGGGCAGTGCTCTCGTTAACTCTAGCAGATCTATACGGTCTATAGATGCCTAGTTCGGAGGGATTATTCAACACACGCAGTGCCAGCGTTGTATATATACGTCCAAGGCGAACCCGCAGGTACTGCCAGCGTCGTATATATACGGTCTCATTGGGGGGAAATTCATATCAACCAAAATTATATGAAACGTGATGAAACTTGGTATACGCATCTGGGAATTTGTTGACAAGCCGGGAGCATCCCTGATTAAGTGACCATGCGTCGGTGTGAGCGGCGGGGTGGCCTTGAGGATGTGTGGGTGGACGCAAATCTTTTTTTACAGATATATGAGCTCCTCCACACGGCTGTGCTTCACACAGGTATCAATGTTTTGTTGGAATGTGTTATTTACATCACTGTAACATGTATAGGACACTCCACAATCATCTGGGGACACACACACTCGCCTGCGATGATGCCATCGCTTTCTGCACATCTTCAAGAGGGGTTTTAATGCCTTTAAAGTGCTTGTACATAATTTTCACTATTTTTCCCAATATTTTGAGATGTTTAGGGACCCTATAAATTTATTTTAAAAAAATAGAAAAATGGCTGGCACTGGGGGTAAGTTTACGTTGAAAATGGCTGGCACTGTGTGAGTTAATCATCTATGATTTAAATCGATATCTCTTTACTTCTATAATGCACTGCAAATTCAGCCTCAGAAACTTGTTTAGATCACCTCAAACAGTCATGCTGCTGAATTACAGAAAAAATATGTATACATAATATTTTGTAAAAAAATAGATAAAAATTCTTGCAGTAACAACACGCCATTGGTCTGGCCAAACCAGTTCTATTACAGTTCAAACCAGTGCATAACTTAATTATTCTGGACTTACAAATGTTCTGATATAATTGTTTTGGACATTTTTTACCAGGGTAGTGGCATTGGTTCTCCGTCTGGCACCTGTTTTCTGTCCATTTCGGCATTAGAAAACTAATAAGGACTAACCACATTAACTTAGAGAGCTAAAAATGGTATATGAAGAAGTTCAACCATTTTACCAATAGTACCTACATAGACATGATCATAAATGCAATAGTTTTAGTGCAGTGACATTCAGAATGTTTTATTTTTTTAACGGTCATTTCTTATAGCGATCCTTAATTTATTTGTCTACTTCTTTTCACTGTATCTACCCTTCCTATTAATATATTACCTTTCAAATTGTTGGATATGAAAGGTGTGACAGTGAAGAATATGGGGAACCTGCAAAGATAGAAGAAAAGAAAAGAAAAAAAATAGGAGGTGTACGGAATATTAGTTCCAAAAACTACCATGAAACTACTACCCGTCCACTTATGGCGACCTCTTCCAAACGTGATAACGCTTGGTTAGAGTGTAAAGGGACTACTGGTGCATGTGTCTGTGTACTCAAGAGCTTGTTATCTTTATTGGTTTTGACATAATTGAGGCTGAAAAGTCACATTTTGGGAACTAAACTGTCCACAGACTGGAATATGTTATCCGTCCACAGGCACACTGTAACCTATTTCTGTGTAAGCCCTATTCTTGGGTCTTTTAAGGTCAATAGATGGCTGAAATTTAAAGAGGTGTGTTTTTATTGCTTTTATCTATAGTAAAAGTTTATGTACCTTTTATGTTTTATTATGAAATAGTATTCACAAAAATGGGAGAAGTTGATATAAAATGTGATAATTAACACTAATGCTTTTTTTTTGCACAGATTGAATCTAATTTGCTTAGACATAGCTAACTAATATCATACATCTTCCTAAATAATTTAAGAATAAAACATCCATATGGGGAGGCGGTGGCCTAGTAGCTAGCGGTTGGGCATACCAGCTCAGGGTCCTGCATTCGAGCCCCAGCATGTGCTGGCTGCTTTTCTTTGCTAATACTGCCGAGTGGCCTAAGATCACCCACATGCTGCTATAACACTATCCTCGACAGGACTGCAAAGCTATATTCTCGAGGAGCTTCCACTGACAGCATGAACCTCTCTATATGAAATGAGGCGTCACTTAAAAAATCTAACCAGCACTACTAACGGGCGAAGGCCAATTATTTATGGCCTCCATTAAGCTTATTGGCGCCACAGATAAAGGACAAAAAAAAATTTTTTCAATAAATAAAATACAAGTTTTATTAATTAAATTCACACTTACAGCTTAACAAATGGTAGGCCTAGAACTTGTGAGTGCTACTTTTAAACAAAATCAAACTAATTAACATTTCTATTGTAACTATTTTAACTAAAAATACAACAGAAGAATACAAAGTACAAAAATTTGGTGGTTCTGTTGTATTTTGTAATCCTCAGTAATGTTGGGTTTGGCAGGAAGAAAATAAACATGTGGCATTTATGCTAAAGAATGAAATGACTACATGTCAGATAAGTGCTATGAATGGACCATGGATCGAAGAATAGATATATGGATTAAAATGAAAGGAAGGTGCATGGAGTGTGTGCTTGGAAAAGTTAGGCTTAGCATAGGCTAAGCCCTAGTTTAGTGTGAATCTTATTGATAAAACTTGTATTTTTATATGGTTGTTTTATTCTCATATTGTTCAGGAAGATATATGATATTACAGGTTGACCATCGATAATCGGGCAATCGATATTCCGGTTCCTTCAGTATTCCGGCATGAATTTGAGAGCACAGTTTCAATTTTTTTTTGTCATTGGGAGGCATTTTTTTCAATTATTTAATTAATCTTATATTTTTATATAAATATTAATAGGGTATTGGCCAAGAGATGACAAAAATACATCAAACAAATCCCTCATGTCGCCAGACCCTGTAAAGAGGACAGTAGGATAAATAGAAGCATTGGGTGGAGGTGTTTATGTTTATGTTCTGATGGCGCTGTACCCAGAATCAGCTGTTTGCAAATGCTTACAACAGAAAACAGGCATTCCTTTTCATTTATTTGTCGTAATTGTTAAAATTTGTTGCTGTATAGTCAGTGATGATGATGATGATGATCCTGACAGCCCATTTGCTATTTAACATCTTTTCAAGGGCATAGTAATGAATTAGAATTCTGTAGAACTATTTAATTTAGTTATTGAACATTAAATTTTCATTTGCTTTTCATTTACTGTTTAATTATCTTTCTTTAAAGCATTGTAGTTATTTTCTGTTACACTTTATATACTACAGCATATAATCATAGGGTCAGGGGACAAAACATCAATAATCCGGAAATTTAAAAAATTTGGCAGTCCTAAGGTGCCGTGGTTACCGGATTATCAGTGGTCAACCTGTAGCTTATTATATCACAAACAAATCAGATTCAATCTGTGCGAAAAAACTGAGCATTAGTGTTAATAATTAAATTTTTTATCAACTCCCATTTTTGTGAATACTAGAGTAGTGGCGGTGGTTTGCATTACCTTAAGTAGATAATATTAGCCTATGAAGCCTCCAGATTGAATACAACCACAAAATTTCACCAGCAAGTGAAAAATCTTTTAAACTTTGATGGCTGATGACACGCTACCCCCGATAACTTCAGTTTCCCCCGGTGGAGAGGTGAAAGTGAAGGAATTGGCGGACGGCTCAATGCACTACTAGTCAGGCTTACGCGCTATGTGGCGGAGGGTATTGCACCAGTGGGGGGTCAGTGCACTATGGCATGTCGGGTTATCGCGCTAGGTGCCTTAAGTTCTCTATCTTTATGCACACGCTATTAAAATCGTTGTCATTAAGTAGTTAGTGATGCCTTTTGCCTGTCAAATAATAAAAGCTTGAAAAAATAAAACTAAGATTGCATACTAGCTTTTTATTTTTACAGATATAATTATATTGACAAACAAACAGAGACGCTGTCAGTAAGTGTCGAAAATCATAAACAAATAAATTTCCAAAATAATTCAAAACGAAAAGGTTGAAAATACACTATGCAAAGTTTTATCAAGCATCATCAAAACAGTAGGGCAATCTCACACTAGCTTCAGTTACACTTCGTACAATAAAACTCAACATCCATTGCTTCAATGTCTTCCTGAAACTTCCCAGTCAAATCAGTCTCATTCACACATTCCATATGCCACCAGCTGTCACACAGTGCACACTGCACTCTCACTTTTGCTCTTGTTTCACATTGACATTTAGGACAGAGTTCATTCACATATTCAACTAAATCATCTGAGTCATTGTCCAGGACTGGCTCATCCCCACTGTCTGAAGAGTCTGTCTCCTCGCCTTTCTGCTTTTGGGAAGCAGAGAAAAGTTTCCTGAACTGTTTTTCTTTCCTTTTTCTCTTCTCCTCATCTCTTTCTTTCCTTTCGTTTTCCTTCTGCTTTTTCTTTTCCTCCATTCGCCTTCTCTTTGCTTCAGCTTCCTGTTCCTTTACCTTTTTTCTCTCCTCTTGTTTTGTTTTTCTTTCCATTTTCTCCCTCTCTTCCTCTTTTTTCTTTCTCTGTTTCTCTTCAATCATTTGCCGGTACTCAACATGGCAATGCTGCGGTGGTCTTTTTCAATCCCTTTTTCTTCTGGAGTGAGGGCAGTGTGAGGTAATCCTCAATCTTTTTGTAATTTTGGCATGTAGAAGGCAGGGACTGTGGGGCAGGCTAGGATGTGGAAGGCAGGGACTGTGGGGCAGGCTGTAAGGTTTTTTCCAACAACACCTTCCATTCTTCATAGAGTGGGTCCTCCATGTCGTACAGCTCCTCGTACTGCTTCATGAATTTCAAAGTTGTTTCTTCCCCCAGCGAGAAGTTAAACTTTATCAGCTCAAAAATGGTGGAGAATGCTGAAGGAGTGGGAGCTCCTTGTTCTGGCCTCGAGAACTTGGATTCAATCGCTTGTGATGCAGAAGGAGGAGAGGTCGAAGTTGCTGGGGTACAGGCGGGAAGAATAGTGGCATCAGAAGATAGTGAGTTTGGAGAAGTGGCTGGAGCAGCACTGGAAAAACTGCAGTTCGGCTTCAGCTTGTCGGAGTTGAGCACAAGCTCAAGGTTGAAGGGATGTATCCTGGATTTTATAAATCCCTTGAGAGCAAGTTCTGGCCGTGCTGTAGTGTCCCAAGCTTTCTTAAGTGTGCAGGCAAACGTGCGCATGGTGACACTCTCTCCAGTCTGGTAATGAAACTTTCTGACAGCTTCACTCCAAGCTGGTTTGATTGCCCCAAAGAAAGCTTGATCCAGTGGCTGGATGAGGTGACTGGCGTGCGCCCTTAGACAGTATGGGATGACGTCATTCTCCTTACACAATGTGCTGATTGCTAGGGAGTGATGGCTGGAATGGCCGTCCACAAACAGCACCACTGGTCGCTTTTCTCCCAATTTGGGAATAAAGATGTCCCTCAGAAAGCTAAGAAGCACTTCCTCAGTGATCCATCTATTTGGAGTTTTTTGGAAAAAAGCCTCTTCAAACCCTTCCAATGCATTGAAGCGAGGATCCCTGGTGTAGGGGAAGATCAAGAGTGGTGGAAGGTACTGCCCCATGACAGAGGAGCAGGCCAACACTGTTGCCGTGTGCCACTTGTGACAGAGTAGACGTGTTTCACTCCTGTCATGCTGATGATTTTCTTTGTCTTTGGACAAATATTAAAACCATTTTCATCAGCATTGAAGATGCGGTCAGGAGAGGTCAACAAAGTGGGATCGATGGCATCCAGGTAAATTTTCACTTGCTGAAACCATTCACCCAGCGCATCCTTTGTCACGCCTGCTCTCTCGCAGCCAAGTGGTTGTCTCATTCTTTCCCTTATCTCTGGGTACCTCTTGAAAAAGGCCTGCATTCAGTCTTTTTCAGGGCAGTTGTCTTTGAAAATTGTCTTCACTCCCCTATCGTCGAGGATGGCTTTCACCATGTCCTTGAGGTCGTCTTTGGTCCGACCGAAGTCTCGTCGAAATACCTCAACCAGCCACTCTACAAGCTTCTTCTCCTCCTCCTTCGACAGCACTGTTTTGGAAGCAGCTTGCATAGGTCTTCTGCCCTTAACCTTGTCCCCAAGAGTGGCATAGGGGATCCCAAAGGCTTTGGAAGTGCCAAGCAAGGACATCTGTTTGGACCTCACCAGATCCACAGCTTTCTCCACTTGCTCCTGCGTGTAGCGTTGGGTTGATGGCATTTCAGTAAAGACTGTTGAAAACGAACAGAACAAGAATGCAATTAGAAATGTTGCTTATAAATGAAAACAAAACAAAACAAAAGTTCATGTAAACACATGCAGTAAACACAAATACATGCTCGAACATAATACCTTTTCATTACGTAATTATTAGCCTCTCCTGTCATTTTCCGCTTTACAAGTCAAAACAGCATGTGTGTAACATCTCATTTATGCTATTCACAATAACATTATACATACTAAAATGCAGATAGTAGAAAGAGAAGACAAAAATAAAGTAAGCACACTAGCCCGACAATGATATTCTAACATCGGTGATAGGCTACGTGATAGGCGTAGCGCGCTTTGCCAACCAATGATATTTATGGCTGGTGTGCGCGCTACCCACGCCATCATTCATTTGTTGAGACTAGGCATGTTTATCTTCAACCATTTAACAGTCATGCATTGTAACAATGTATTAATTGACAAGTAATGTTAGTTTTGTATCAAAATAGGTGGCAGTGACTAACACTGACATTCATGTGTGCTATCAAAAGTGTTAGCGATGAGGACTGAAACACAACTTACCTCAGTACTATGTGAAGATGCACTGGTTCTCTCTCACTGGCTCGCGCAGAAAACGGAGCGGTACTGGCGGTAAAATTTAAACTTCGCTCTGTCTTTTCTGCTCTCTGTTTATTTGTTTAACGGGACTTAGCGCACAGACCCGACAGGTGCGCAAGACCTTCCACTTCTCTATTTCATAATCATAGCATAAAAGGTAAATAAATTTTTACTATAGATAAAAGCAATAAAAACACACAATCTCTGTAAATTTAAGCCATCTATTGACCTTAAAAGACCCAAGAAAAGGGTTTGGACAGAAATAGGTTACAGTGGCCGGGAAATAGGTTTTTGGGTTTTTTAATTCTCGGATACTTTTTTTGGCTTAATAACTTGGCTCTGAATCATTGAATTCACATTCTGAAGTCACTAAATGGAAGCTGAAGGCTTTTTCTTTCCACATATTTCCTTATAATTTCAATTGATTGAAACCGGATAAAGTTACAAGACAAATTCTAAATAAAAAGGTAATTATTTCCCTAGCTGTCCGGAAACTAATGCCATTATCCTATATACATACCCCAGGGCAAATTAATATTAATGGTGTAAAGTGTCTTTGAAGTAAGGTGCCTTGAAAAATTTTTCCAAGTCCCTCACCCTCAAAAATCTACTAAGATATAACTTTTGTTTGTTAATTTTGTTTAAATTACAATCTTGTACAGATATTCATTGTCTTATGATTGCTCAACTTACAATATTTTTGATTTTCACAATAGCGATAGTGATAGTGATTCTCAGTTGGTAGAGATATCATGAAATGGCTGCTCAATGAGATGTTTTTTCACATTATAGCTATTTTTATGTACTCTAGTAACAACTCTAGTAAGAGTTTCAGTTTCTGTTTTCAGTTTCAGCTTCAAAAAAAAATCTGTAAATCTTGTTTTGGTTGTATTATTTAGTGATTTGTTTTCCTCAGGTTACCTCCAACACAACCTTCAGGATGTATGGCAGCAGCACACAATTTCGCAGCTGGACCTTCAAGGATGAGCATGAGCTAAAACGGCTACGTATTCAGGCCAACATCGATTTTGTTGAAAAATTTGGAATAGATATGACAGTAAGTCTTGTTTATTATTTAATATTACATAATTGCCCAAAATTGTCTTGAATTTTAGTAAACTCAAAGCATCTTACCTTACTTCTTTTTTTATATCTTCTTATGTCTTCAACTAAATTGACTTTATCCCCAAACCCCATCTTGCTACTATAGATGCGTTTTGTGACCATAGATTTTGGCCTAAAACTGGGATGGAGACCTGGTCTCCTCCATAGCCTGAGATTTTAATTTCTGGTCCAACCGATTTTTGCTTGGTCTCTTACTTCTTTTTTTTTAGCTTTATTTCCCCTTGTTTCATCTATTTTTTCTTTATTACCTAATACTAGCCCCTTTTTTTTTTTTCTAAAATATGTGAAAGCTGTGGTGAAAGGATGATACTATTTACGAGTACAGCCATGGACACAGCATACCTCTTTCATTGCCCTTACTCCCTGCAGTGCACAGATTCAAACTAATATTTGATTCAATAATTCTTCAGTAAAAGTTCCATTTTACCACATTCTCCCCTAGTTAAATAGAAGACAACACATTTACAAAAATTGTAAAGAATATCTAACTAAAAGCTCTCTCTTGTGAACCATCATTGGGGTTGAAAATCATGGGGTGAAGGAGAAGTTCCTTCAGGAATGGTGTTTTCGGGAGCAACTTCGAAAGATGGAGGTGTTTCACTCTGTGTTTTCGTCCCCTCAAAAGATGGTCCTGGTGGGAAATATCTCTTGAAGAAGCTGCGATAGGAAAAGGTGATGGCTCAGTGCCCATATCTGGTGCAGGGAAGTGGTTCACCCATGCTGGCTCAGCCAAATTCCTAGTTGACAGCGTAGCTTCACGGCCATTGGGGGAACGTATATGTACATAGTGGGGTAAAGCAGTGATTAAGTGCATGGGTTCCACCAACATATCTGACTTAAAGTTTCTGAAGAGTTTGCGTAGCAGCACAGGTCTTGGAGAGGATAGCTAATTGGGGAGAGATTTTGTAGGATATGAAAACAGTCTCATGATGGGTTTGATTAGTGGCAGTACACAGTAGATATCTGATTGAGTCAAGAACATTATCATTCACGGGCTTCGCATACACTGAGTGTAGGGCAGGGGCGGGCAACCTCTGGCCCATGAAGGCATAGCGTCCGGCCCACCACCCTGCTTTGCATTAATATTGCAATCCGGCCTGCGAAACTTTCTCTATCTATCTCTTTAGTGGTGAGATGGGCTATGTCCCTGAGCGTTAATCCCTTCTGGTATTTCCTGTGTGAGGTCATGTCGCCACCTGAATTACCTGAGGCAGATCACCTGGCCTGTCCTTTGTTAGCTTGGAGGAGAGAAGGTGAATAAGCCCCACCCACATGCCATGGTGGCAAGACCAATGAAGCTCAAATGTGACATGCCGGATGGAATCACAAGTGGTCACGGGCAAGTAGTCCTGCCTCTATGGAGTGACAGAGCAAGGGGATTGGCTGCATCCTCGCTGTGAATAGGGTGGCAGAGCTCATCATGCTATTTGATGGAGAAGTCAGTAGCCTGCCACCGTGGTTGTAAGAAGCATCTGTCTGTCTGGACGAGGTGAACGTGCACTACAACGACCTGTTCTACTTCTGTGAGATCCACTGGCTGAGTCGTGGGGCCATGCTGTCCCGTGTGTGTGACCTGCAGCAGGAGATCGCCACTTTCCTCCGTCAGAAGAACCTTCCCATCGCTGATCACTTCTCTGACCCGCGATGGCTCGCTCGCCTGGCCCTGATCACGGACATCACTACACCTGAATGCCTTCAACGTGAAGCTGCAAGGCAAAGAAATTCTTGTGACAAACATGCACGCGCACATCACTGCCTTCCAGGTTAAGCTGCGTTTGTGGGAGGCTCAGTTGGCTATTGGTCAGTTTGTGCATTTTCCTCATCCTGCTGCTTGTGCCCCTGACAACATGAACCTGGACACTTGCGTTAGTGTCGTCGCCTCTCTGCGGGAGGAATTTGCCTCCTGTTTCGCAGACATCAAGGCGCTGGCTGCGGAGTTCAAGCTTTTCACTGTCCCCTTTGACTTGCTCATGAACGACGCCCCTGTCCCCCTGCAGATGGAGTTGGTGGAGCTGCAGTGCAACGATGAACTGAAGACGAAGTTCCACACCTCTTCTCTGCCTCCAAAATACATTGCGCATGTTCAACGCATAGTGGCCATGTTTGGCAGCACCTACTAGTGCGAACAGCTCTTCTCCAAAATGTAGTACACGAAGTCTCACCTTCGCTCCCATCTCTTGGGTCGCCACCTCAATGACATTCTTCTGTTGTCTACCTCATCCATTGAGCCGGACATTGAAACACTTCTTCATGGCAAGCAGCACCAGCCGTTTCACTGATTTATATGTTTTCAATAAAATTCTTGTATAATGTATTGTGTATAAATATATACATAGTCACTTTGGGGATTTCGTTTGTCACTCCAGCATATGGTCTGCCCCCAAAAGTTTCATCCGGCCCTTGCTCTGAAAAGATTGCCTGCCCCTGTTGTAGGATCTTCATATCTTTCTCGTATTTAGTGTAGTCCTTGCTATAAGCATACACAGAGGGAGACATAATTGGTAAGGAGGATCAGCTTGTCTGAAATTTCTTCACTGAGAGAACTGATGAAGTTGTTGGAGGTCTTCAACCAGTGTTCCTAGTTCCCCGTAGTTATGTCTCCTCCATCAAAACTTTCTGGCTAGAGGAAATTCTCCATTTTAGCAGAATGAATTATAGTGTGCAGGGACGAAATGCTCAAAAGCCTACTTTAACAAGGCTTTACTCTACTGAAAATTAGCCAGATGAGAGTACGCAGAACGAAACGATGATCAGGTGAACAGATTTGAACAAGTATTCAAATCAAATAATCCCTTAATTTTAGCACTCTCCATGGTGGTTATGGTGAGCTGATCAATTATATCCTCTAAAATATTTTTCCTTGATTTCTGCAACATTTGTGGCCTTAGATTTAAGTTCCATTTTGTGGAACACCATTTCTCCTCCATTAAACCTCATCTTCTCTTCTTAACTGAAACACAGTTGTCTGTGGCTGTGGCTGCATCCATGTAGGCAGCAGTAGATGCCTGCTGCCTGGTGGAATACTCCAGAAGAGGTACTTACGGGAATGTAGGCAGTGCTGCAGACAGTGATTCTTTGTGGCCTCTCTTCCTGGTTCCCTTAAGTCTCGTCCACACTGTGCCTCGTGCAGAGCTGCATGAGACAGCTGGCAGTGTTGAATGCAGAGATTGCGTTCATACTGTGCGTCACGCTGTCCTCGGAGCGACATTCATCCGTCACCCTCCAGTTTGCAGTAATTTTATTTTCTCGGCCATTTTAACCAACTAATAACTTCTTTATCAGTACTTGTTACACACCATGAGGATCAGAAAAGTGTGTAGATTTTGAATCAGTCATTGAAAATTCAGTGCAAGTAAAACTAAGATAGTTACAGCGAGTTTAAATAGAAAATGTGAGAAAAAAAATTTTACGCCCAATTAATTTTCTTTCAATGATCTTAATATAGGTGATTTACTGTAATCAATTCATTCTTATGATATGCACCAATGTATCACAAACACGATGGTAGGCTCAATTTTTCTTAATAATATCTGGTAGCTATAGGAGCCATCCTGGAGAGACACACCTTTCCCCTCTGCGTCACAATGGGCACTGACGCTGCGGCATGAAATTGGGGCGTGTTGTGAAGTGCGCGGCGTGTTGAAAAAGCCCGCCAGCAGCACTATCAACACCACCACTAACATGCCACGCTGCATGAGGCGCAGTGTGGACGAGCCTTTAGTGTCTCATTTACACAAGAGAGCAGCTGCAGTCTGCCCACTAAAGACAACTTCTACTACTACTTACATAATTTTAAAGGCACCTTACACCTCTATACACTTCAAATCAATTTATTAAAATGGCCTCACCAAGCCCAACCTTGGAGTTCCCATCTGAGGAGGGGACCACAAATGTCCCCAGGTTGGATTGCCCCTCTGTAGACGACCTTGGGTGTCTTGACACTTCCTCTAGTACTTTTTTTCTTGATTTCTGCAACATTCGTGGTGAATAACAGAGGTGATTATCTCAAGCATCGAGTTATACGTTCCTCACACTTTCTCTAATACTAAAGCTAAAAAGTCCTGGTTTAACTCTGCTTGTTCTCGTGCTGTCAAAGATAAAGAGGCGGCTTACAAATGGTATCATAGCCATCCATCTGTTGAAACTCATACTCTATATATTTCTGCCTGTAATCATGCCAAATCTATTCTCTAACTTACTAAAAACTCTTCCATCAATAGAAAATGTCAAAATCTTTCCAATTCTAACTTTTTTCGTGATATCTGGCATCTAGCCAATAATATTTCCAATAATTTTGCTTCATCTTTCCCTCCTTTACTTCAGTCAGATGGCTCGATAACTGTCTCTTCCTTCTCTAAAGCTGAATTCTTCACTCAAACCTTTGCTACCAACTCTACTTTGGATGATACTGGGCATATTCCTCCTACTCCTCCACCCTCTGACTACTTCATCCCTAAAATGAATATTCTTTATTATAACGTTTTCCAGGCCCTCTCTGGCCTTGATTCTCGGAAGGCTTATGGTCCGGATGGAGTCCCTCATCTTGTTCTCAAAAAACGTGCTTCTGAGCTCGCTCACTGCCTGGACAAACTCTTTCGTCTGTGTCTCTCTACTTCTACCTATTCTTCTTGCTGGAAGTTTGCTCACATTCAACCTGATCTTAAAAAGGGTGACCTCTCCAATCCTTCAAACTACTGCCCTATTGCTTTGATTTTCTGCTTTTTTAAAGCCTTTGAGTCTGTCTTTAACAAAAAGATATTGAGGCATCTATCAGCTCCTTCTCTCCTTCTCTCTGGTTGCCAGTATGGTTCCCGGAAAAGCCGGTATTTACGTATTTTTGTTATCTCTTAGCCAGTACCCTTTTAATGTAAAAAAAACAACATTCTGTGTACACGCCCTAGTTTATAGACCTCGTGTATTGCTTGCTTGCTGCTAGCTTTGTACAGGGGCTTTATCTGCCCATGTATGGAGTATGGTTCATATGTCTGGGAGGGTTCAACCCACACAGATTTACTAAACAGGGTGGAGTTTAAAGTTTTTCGTCTAATCAACTTTCCTCCTCTAACTGACTGTCTTGATACTTCAAGTCACAGATGCAATGTTACATTTTTATCTTTTTTCTATTGCTATTTTCATGCTGACTGCTCCTATGAACTTGCTGCACCTCCACCCATCCCGCGGCCTCGCTGCACAAGGCTTTCTACTTCTTTTCATCCCTATTCTGTCCATCTTTTTCATGCAAGAGCTAACCAGTATTTTTACTCCTTCAAATTGGACCTCCAGCCCCTGTTTCTATTTCTCCTACTGTCCTCTGTACAGGGTCTGGCAAAAAGCGGAATTCTTTTTTAACTTCTTGTTGGCCCTTGGCCAGTATCTTTTTAATGTAAAAAAAAAATGCTGGAAGAAGCAAGACATAAAAGGCTACTAACGAAATTTTCACTCCGTCCTACACCTGCTAGCATCACACTTATATTAGTCCCGAATAATTAGAGAGCCAATTGCCTCTCATTCTCTTTCATTTCTGTTCTCCATGCATTCTCTAAAAACTCTGACACACACTATCACACAACTGTTTCTCCTCCATTCAGTAGTGAATCCCAATAGGTACTCCCATTTGCCTACTAACACTCCTCTATCTCATCTCACTCCATTCTGCCATGACCCCTAACATCTTAGTTCTTGCATATTCATACCTCGCACATTCCAGTATCAAGTGTTTCACTGTTAAGGGTGTGAGGAATATGATAAAATAAAGTTTCAGATGTACATAAGACAAAATCTAAACTTACTGAATATGCTCTGAAGTATTCTGTTGACGGATATTTAACCTGGAAGAGGTCAGCATATTTTACATCCCATAACTCAAAATAATCCCTGAAACGGAAAACACAAGAGTTAAAGTTCGAAATTGCCATTTTTATATGTCCCGTTGGGACTTTGAACCATATATACAATTTTTTTTTTGTCATTCACTGCTCTGAATGAACCGCCTTTTTGAGATTGACATAGGCAGTGAGCATCCCCTGTCGAGACTCACATCGGTGTTCCACCAGTACGCGATGCGCTTGGATACGGTTAGTTGTCGACTTACCAGGTGTGAACCCCGACTGTTCAAGTCTGATATTTCAGCAAGTGATTGCGAACTCGCATCAGCAGCAGATGGGCGAGCACCTTGCCTTGTACGCTGAGCAGCATTATCCCGCGGTAGTTGTTGCAATCATGATGGTTCCTTTTACCTTTCCAGATAGGGTCGATCAACCCGGGTCGTCTAGGGCGTCGAGCACTTTAAACTGTTTTGAGACTCACTGCTTACTCATGAGCACATATCAAGTTTTTCAAATTCTCAAGATGGTACACATTGGTATCACATCTTGATATCTTTCTAGACTTGACATGAAGTTTGAGTGTTGCAACAACAAGCCTGTGGTCAGTTGCAAAGAACTCAGGACTCTGGAAAACCCTGCAGTTCTGGAGGATCCTCCAACGCGTCCTAACGAGGATGTGATCAATCTCCTTAGCTACCCTTCCAGCATTGCTATACCAAGTCCAGCGGTGCATCTTTGGTGTCTGATACCAAGAACCTGCAATTCTCAATCTTCTTGATTTTGTAAAATTCAGAAGGAGAGTGCTGTTGTTGTTCCTGGCCATAGCGACCAACACATAACTCGTAGCCAGCTCTTTCAGTGCCAGTGTTAGTATTGAAGTCGCCCAAGACAATGACTGTGTCCTGGCAGGTACACTGATCCAGAACAGTCAAGTTTAGCATAGAACATCTCTTTCTCGTCAGCCCCACACACCTCGGTAGAAGCATACACTGCAACAAGAGACATGAATCCCAAAGTGTGCTTTAACCTCCTCGTCTCAGAGAATCCCATTGCCAATGAACTAAAGATAAAACAACCATCATTGCTGAAAGAAGTGACTGAACAGACAATACAACACAGATTACAGAAGGAGCTCAAAATGCCAACATTCAAGCCTACACACAAACCACTTCCAACATGGCAAATGGTGAAAACAAAATTGAAATTTGCAAAGAAGCATAAAGACTGGACAGTAGAGGATTAGAGAAAGATCCTTTGGAGCAATGAGAGTAAGTTTCTGTGCATGAAAAAATGGCTTGGCATGATAAGGCGATCCAGAAACTTGACCCCTATTTGCCGTTCTACACCAAGAAGTTGTTAAGCACCAAGATGGAGTAATAATCTGGGGATTTATTTCCTTAATAGGGATGAGATCAAGATAATGAGATCATATAATCAGAACAGGTATATCCAGGCTCTTGAGGAACATATACAGTCAAACCCTACTTATTTAGCACGAAACGCAATTAGCGTGAGCTATCATCTGCCAAGAAAAAAATTAATTAATGCGAAAGCCTCAGTTAGTGCGAGCCGCCACCAACAGGGACTTTTAAAAATTGCACCAAGTCACCTGATGCGCATCTACATGGTGGCTTGCCCCAGTCCCGTCCTCTAGTGAACTCACCATGCAACAGCTGAGTAGAATATTGGCAGGGGCTGACATCTTTAAAGACTACATCATAGAAAACGAAAACTGCAATGTTTGTGTAACCGAAATGCTGCATCAACTGGATAAGGTGATGCGTTATTATGCAGACCTGCATTCAAAGAAAGTGAATGAGAGAAGGCAGACTCTCACAATAAGATTCATTCATGCTTCTGCTACAGCTGCATCACCACCACCACCACAACCAGGACTCATTCCCAGTGCAGAGGATGACAATGAAGTGGACTTCCTCGGATTTGAGTGTTTTGCAGGAGGCAGAAAACTTGATGAGAGATCAAGGCACTGCCAATTAAAGGGACAGTGACAATGGAGACAGCAACAATAAGGTGACAACGAGCTCTACTGCTTCTCATTAGCCCTGCAGCTGCCTCACAACCCTATCCCCTGGATATAAGCACCACCATGGAAGAGAAGAAAGATGAGTTGTCTTGATAGTGTGCATGATTATTTTGAGTAACTACAACCCCAAAAGTCAGAGCCAAGTAATCACCAAATAAATTTTTACATCGGTCATTATATTCAGTTAGCGTGACTGCATTCATCCACCTAATTCTCACGTTAAATGTGGCTCAACTAACATTTTTCCAGGTGCAAGGATGTGTAATCTTTTTGCAAGATGGAGCCTCTTGCATTGTTGTAAACTTGTAAAGAGTCAGGAAGTAGTTAGGTAAAAAGAAAAGGAAGCTATTAGATTGGTCAGGAAATTCCTTTGACCTTAATCGTATTGAAAACATTATGAAAAACCACTGAGCAAAATTGTTATGCTCGAACTCTACATAAGTTAAGATTCGAGTTGTTAGTTAAATGGTTTGAAAGGGCTGCTGAAGCTGTGATGGGATTTTAGTCAAGGCACTGGGTAGGCCGGGTAGTGAGTCACTTAGTAACTCAGGTGTGAGTTAGCGTGGCTCTTTGGAGTAGATGTGTCTACCCAAAGATGAGGTAACAGAGAAAGTAAGGTGATTGTTCTCGTCCGAAACCCAGGTGTTTCGCCTAAATGACTAAAGATATGTTAATGCAGGGGTGGCCAATCTATGGCGCATGCACCAAACGTGGCGCATTGCATGATTAGAAGTGGCGCATTGCATCCTTGTGATAATAATAAAGTAAGCCTACTCATAGGGGGGTACAAGAGACTTATGGCGCATCTGAAACCATATGACATAAAGTTGACGTATGGTATGTAAAAGGTTGGCAATCCCTGTGTTAATGTATTTCTGTATTTGTTTGTTTACGTAATGTCAAAAAGTGTTTGTGTTTCTATAATATGCTTCTGGAACTAGGTGTACCTACCAGTGAACATTTGTATGAAGGGGATTATAAGTCTATAGTTGTCTGTTCAGTGCATATGGTAAGTATATGATTAGTAATATGTATTTAATAATGGATTGTGTTATTGGTGTTCATTATAAGGTATTGTTGGTTGAGTGATATCAAGAAGATATACAGTGCACTTCATGCAATTACACAGGTGTTGGATAATTGTATTACAGGAGTTGTGAAGCTGTGCGTGGGATGCAAACTTCACAAGGAGTAATTACTAGTTGTCGTGTTGAACAACACCAAACGAGAAAAGTAGAGTTGGTGATAAGAATGAGAAACAAGTGTTGGGTTGCTGATACAAGGGTGTGGTAATGGTTGTTCATTACAAAGGATGTGAAAAAGTTGACGCTGTGAAAGTGTGTCTAATATGTGAATTATATGAGTACTATTGGCAGCAATTCTCTTATGATTCCTATTGCTGTGTAGTACGGCTCACCAGAATAAGCAGTTACCTAAGTAGTTGTCTCCATGTGGTTCAAATGGTTTCCACAAGTACATTCCATTGATTCCTTACACCCATCAAACATGTAAGACATTATCTGCACCAGATCTCATCTGTGAAATAGAAAACATTGTATTGGAGTGGAAACGAGGCAACAACCTTGATTTCTTGAAAAATCGAACAGACTAAATGCCAAACACATTCAAATGGTCCTGAAATCTAAGGAACAGATGACCAAGTACTAATAAAGAGTTAATTTGACCTCATTTGGTTGTTTTATTAATGGAGCCTTTATGTATGTAGGGGATGTATGGGATAGGTGGGCGGTCATTACTTTTTGCAGAAACAGTAAATCCTCTATAAATTAGACTCAATGGGACAAAACCGCATCTAAATTATCTGAAAATCCGGAATATCAAGTGTTTATCCTTGAAACCTTATAGCCATAAAAACTCAATAAATCACGCTGTATTTTCTATGAAGAAAAATAACTTTGAAAGAGGAAATAGCACTCAAAGTAACATAACTGCACATTAATTAAACTGAAAATATGCATGTCTGGGGGGGCTCAACTCATACAGCTCTTTTAAACAAGGTGGAGTCTAAAGTTTACAACTCTCCTCCTCTAACTGACTGTCTTGACTCTTTTAAGTCACTGCCGCAATGTTGCATCTTTATCTATCTTCTACTGCTATTTTCATGCTGACTGCTCTTCTGAACTTGCTAACTGCATGCCTTCTTCCCTCCCGCAGCCTTGCTGCACAAGACTTTCTACTTCTTCTCATCCTTATTTTGTCCATCTACCTAATGCAGGAGTTAATCAGTATCTTCACTCTTTCATCCCTTACACTGGTAAACTCTGGAACTCTCTTCCTTTGTCTGTTTTTCCACCTGCCTATGACTTCAACTCTTTCAAAAGAGGAATATCAAGACACCTCTCATACTAAATTGGACTTCCCCGCCCCCCCCATGTCTATATTTCTCCTACTGTCCTCTTTACAGGGCCTGGCGACAAGTGGGATTTTTTTATACTTAATTAATTTTTCCCATAGCCAGTACCCTTTTAATGTAAAAAAAAAGTAATTTTTCCAGCAAAATGAGTAAAACTTCTCTTGGATCCTCGATTACTCCCTGCCATGTGCAATGATGAGTTTGTGGATGATGGAAGAGGTCGGTGCACTGCTCCCCTGTTCCCTATCCTCACTTTAATCATTCAATCTTTTTCAGAACTCACCTTAAATTTAAACTACTTCCACATTTATATTTTAACCATTAAAGTACTGTAGTTTCATTCAGGCTTGTGCCATTTTCCTTGCTATAAACCCTATTTTGATCCTATTTATAAGATCTGTATGCTGATGTAAATGCTGTGTATCCTGGATTTTTATCTGATATATATCTTTGTGTCCACAGCATTTTTTTTTATAAAGAGGTTAATTTACCTGATATTCAAAATATTTGGGTCGTTAAAAAGGATTTACTGTAGAATCCTTGTTGTAGGAACATAACTATTCATAAAATCAAAACTTTCCTCTTTTGTTGATGTCTTGAATCAACGGGGATGTCAGCTTGGAATGGAGATGGATAAAAAATTATATAATTCTAAACATGAAATTTTGGTTTGTTTCAGTCAGAGGAACGAATGCAACATTTTCTCACTGCAGAAGAGGAACATTTGATGGTAAATATTTACTTGTGTTATCAAATATTGTATAGCACGTTTCTATACATATATAACATATATCATATCATACTACCTCCTTCCTTCTCTCCTTCCCTCCTTCTCTTCCCTTCCTCTCCCATCCCATCCTCTGCTTCCAGTCACCTTCTAATCTTCCCTTTCTTCCTCACTTTGACTTCTATAGCCCCAGCGCTACAGAAGCTGTAGCTCCATAGTCCCCATAGAAAAGGGTCCCCCGCAGTTTAGAATAATATATGCTAGACATAGGCATATCTTGAATTTAGGACTTCCACTAATGTTGTGACCCAGGATCCCCACAGCTCTTGATCCGGCCTTGCTCACTTTTTTAACTTAAAATGTAGATTAATATGGTTTCCTTCAATTTTCTTCTTTCCAAAACTTTTGCAGATTAGGAAAGTTCATGCATATCCATGAATTTGTTCAAGGTTTCTTTAAAATTCTTGTTTCTCAATTATAAAATTTGTTCTATTTACTATTTTTCACATTCTAAATTGGAAATATTCAAAATTTTATAGAAATTATTTATGTAATTATCATGGCAAACTATCATTATACGTACACTAATTCTTTGATTTACAGTTGGGGTACTTTCGTAAAAACCCAGTCAAAAACTGATTGATCGTATACTGAAGTTATATTTTAATGTGATAAATGGGGATGTGCTTCTGACCCTATAACATCTCCCATGCTACATTAGATGTACTATAGTTCCCAAAAGTAACGTTAAAAAAATGTGCTGTTGTCTCACTTGTGGGTGGGTTAGGATAATTTTCTTTGACTGCTCCATAGCCTCCTCAATGTTGCCAAAGACCTTCTTGAGAATATTTAATGTCGTGTCTTATTATGGATCTGTATCAACCTCTTCTGCTTCCTTGTTAAGTGCACGTCATGTTCCAGTTGCATTAGCTTGACATTATGTAGTGGTGCATGGGTCTTGAATCGCCCAAACCAGCCCTTGCTTGCAGTAAAATGGTTTCCCTTCACTACTTAACCCTTCTACTATAGATCGTCATATAAAGAGAGGACCTTGGTCATCACTAGGATAGTTGAGTGAGGCATGCGGCATTTGCTCTGGTCTTCAATTAAGAGTTTTATTAACTTCATTATCCCCTCCATTATGGGCTCCTGATACTTGGAGTTAGTTTTGGCTATCAAGGAGGTGGCATTGTATCCAGCCTTCTTAACTGCAGCAGGCGGTAGCCTGGGCGAGATTAAGGGCACGGGTGATGGAGTGGGCTCCCTCACCACTCTTGCTGCATTTTTTTTCTTTTACTTTTTACATTTTATTACAAACCTGTGATGCTGATAGGCTTTATAGAGGCTAAGATTGACTGCTTCTTTGCCTGTTATTCGCACAAGTATAGATATTTTTATAGTGACGCCTTGATTTCTTACCTTCTCTCTAAAGGATGTTGAGAACGAGAGAGGCTATTGCTGCTAAAGCCACAGATTCATTTGACATTGTAAGTCCCGTATGAGGACAGTATGGCAACCTTTTGTGTAATCCTAGGCCACTCAATGGTAATGCCAAAGAAAGAAAAATGGCCAGCGGATATCAGGACTTGAACCCGGGACCCTAGGTTCACATTGCCCAAACGGTAGCCGCTGTATTACTGCCTCCCCTGATAATGATAATATTAAGCTTAATTTCAAGAGACAAGCTTTTTCTCTCATGCTTTGGTTTTATTTTGGACAAAATAGAGCTTGCTGGACCTTTAAAAGCCATCACTGTACAATACACTGGTAATTTTAATGTAAAAAAAAGTTGATGTTATGATCACAACATACTTGTAACACTACCAAGTATTAGTGCAGTGTAGGAAAGACTGGGCAACCGAGTTGTGCTTGTTTGCTATTGGGGCATCAATGCGCTGTGACTAAACAAATGCTTGTAGAAATGTGATGTGCTCCAGTCGTTCGGGTATCGACCGTATATGCAAGTACATGGTGATTGTAAATAAAAAAAGGGGTAGTAAAACTAATCGATTGTATACACTTCCTGGAGCTTCCTTGATCCTAGATCTGTTCATAGGTGACCCATTGGTGTCCCATAAGCCTCTCCAAGATCCGCGTTTTCCTATTTTTATGCTAACCTTAGGGACACCAGTAGTGCAATTTTCAATGCCTTTTCTTTTCTTTTGCACTTGGTTGGAAAAAGGACTACAATGGGAATTTGTACCATCTTGCAGGTAAGGTCTTATGAACACTCGCTGAGAGATTTTTGTAAGAAGTTCCGTGATCCTCGGGACTCTCGCATCAGGATGCTCCCTTCAGCTGCCATTACTGCTCAACACTACTTCAAGAGGTTTTACCTCTATAACTCTGTGATGGACTATCATCCAAAGGAGATTTTGTGAGTAGCATGCATCTTTTAATCATGAAGGAATGTCTATTGAAAGGATTTCACAAACAAAGGACTGCAAGTGTATTGGTAGGCAGTTAAAGGAAATATTGATCATTGAGTTTCCATATGTTGTCTGTGATTTCACCATGACTGTCAATATTGTAAATTAAATGGTATAAACAAAGATTTAGAGCAAGTATGGTGTATGGTTATCTACATATCTATCAATCAACATCTATCACATATTCATAAGAACCGCCCCAGTGTATGTCCATGCTAAAGAATTTCCAATTATTTATATCTTTTGATTCCTTTGCATACTCTAATGGTTTTAGTCTCCGTCCTATTGCATTCACCACTTCTACCTAAATCATGAACACTCTCTTTGTCATATCACTCTGCCATTCTTTCTGTGTGGCCAAACCATCTTGGCTTGCTGCATTTTTACCCTCTCAATTGCTCCACATTCCATTTTCTCGCCTCTACTAGACAAACCATATTTTTGGTACACAATTACTTTCACTCTCCATTCTTCTTCCACAAAAGATTTTTTTTCTCAGGTAACTCACTTCTGCTTGGACCCTTGATATGTAAGTTGAACTCGTCACCCATGTATTATTTGCATAAGTTGCATAACTTTGCTTCGGTACATTATTATTATTTTTTTTTTTTTACTCTAAAAAGATCCAACACTTTCCTCCCCTATGCAACTCTTTCTCTTGTCTCTCCCTTTATGTTTCTATGTTCGCACTAGATAGGACCAAGATATTTGAATTTATAATCCTTCATTCTTTCTCCATTCAGCCAAATTTCAGTCATTCAGACATTCAACTTCTACTCTATATGACCACTCAATAGTAACTGTTTTTTCTAAAGTCTCTCAAACACTGCCATCTTCTGTTAACATTTATTGAGTCTTTTGCACACATAATCAGAGATGCAGCAGAGAAGAAAAGATTGTAGTAATGTATTGGTTAAAAAAAAATGCTATTCCTTTGAAATTAAAGAGAGATAAAGAGAAAACAAAGAACAAAAGAAATACTGAAAAAGCTAATTGGTGATGGTGAAGATGAAACTAAATTAGAGAGGAAGTAGAGGAATTTATGAGAATAGGTCTATACATAGAAAAAGAGGCTAGACGTATTAGGCTGAAACTAAGGTCACAAGCACCAACTGAGGAGATCCAAGCGAGAACTTTTATACTCAAGAATATTGAAGATGGTAAATAAATGTTTATTAGAAAGAGGAAGAATGAAGAAGAGAAAAAAATTTAAAGAATTTTAGGAAGATTCAAATCAGAAAAAAATTATGCAAGAACATCAAAGGAAAAAAAAATGGAGAGTGATCGACAACAGGAATAGTAATGAAAGGTACTTATGAATTGAAAGTCATGTATGTCAATCTATATATACTTGTCTTATATCCCCATTTAAAAGAGGCTAACCAAGACCAGGCATTTAGGGTTTAAAGATACTTAATTTTTCTCCCCCTCTGTGCCTGGTCTTTTCATAGTAGGGAATACAGAGAAAGGGCTTCGCAGACTCCTCACTGCCTCCCTTTCTGTTACCTTTTACCAGCCACAGGGAATATGGTGGTAGTATTTTTGAAGCCTCCAACACAGGGCTTCTTTTGTACAATAAGATCTCACATCTCGCCATTTCGAATCTTGCCACCTCTCCAAATCTACCAATCTAGTATTGGTGGCGAGATTCGAGATTCAATGGTGAGATTAACAAATCTCACCATTGAATCTCGAATCTCGCCACCAATACTCTAAAATACAACCGGGCAAACCGACTCAAGCCGATCAATATCGACCTATATCAAGGCAATCTCCCTGCCACCTGGATTCCCACCAATCCACTAGTGTACTAGCCATCATCTTTAAAAGTGTTTTTGTGAGGGTCAGTATGATATACAACCATAATCTTTTACAAACTGGAATGCATAACTTAATAGCTCCATTTAATATGTTATCAAATTTTTGCCCATGATTTGTTTGTATCGGTTTTGTTCTCTATTATGACCCAATCTGCCAAACTTTTTCTCAAATTTTCAAAGCTAGCTTTGCGATATATGAAGATAAGTTTTTCACTTATGTTTCCCTTGCATACCTCAAAGTTTTTACCAAAAGAAACAACTCTGTGATTGCTGGTACTGAATTCAGGGCCCATATTAACATTACCTACCAGACTGTGGTTTGTTGAGAATTTAAGGTCTGGTATATTATCACTTCGTTGGTTTATTGTCTTAGATTACACTTTCTTTGTAAACCTCGAGGTTTACATTGAAAGAGACAATTTTCTGATCACTAGTTCCGAATTCTGAGCCAGTATTAACGTTACTTACTAGTTGTATAGACATCTTGACAGTTGTGGGTTGTGGAGAAAGAAACACAATGTATACTGAGGTTTTATTCCTGACCGGTTTTGCTAACAGCTTCTTCAGAGGAATGTATAGATATCTTGACAGTTGTGGGTTGTGGAGAAAGAAACACAATGTATACTGAGGTTTTATTCCTGACCGGTTTCGCTAACAGTTTCTTCAGAGGAATGAAGAAGCTGTTAGCGAAACCGGTCAGGAATAAAACCTCAGTATACATTGTGTTTCTTTCTCCACAATCCCTGTTACTTACTAGATTATCATTTGTTGAAAATACATCTAGTATATTGTCACCTCTCGTGGGTTTGTTAACGTGTTGACTTCAAGTACTCTCTAACAAATTGCTGAATAAGTCCTGATCCATATGTGATTTAAGAGGATTTCTCAAAATAGTGACAGGAAGATTAAGGTCTCCAAAATTAACGCTTTGAAAGGAATTACTTACTCTGATTATCTGATTGTATAGTTTTCTATCTCTAGTAATATTGTGTGTTGGTGGTCGATGAATAAGTCCAATAATATTTTTCTTTAGATATTATTTAATTGTGAAAATGTAACAGCTATGTTTGAAGTCATTTTTGGTTTGTAAAACCAGACATTGAATAATTTGGCAAATTATATTCTACTTGAGAAGTCTCTTTTTCTGGGTTTATCCAGGATTCCAATACGAGAGAGAGAGAGAGAGAGAGAGAGAGAGAGAGAGAGAGAGAGAGAGAGAGAGAGAGAGAGAGAGAGAGAGAGAGAGAGAGAGAGAGAGAGAGAGAGAGAGAGAGAGAGAGAGAGAGAGAGAGAGAGAGAGAGAGAGAGAGAGAGAGAGAGAGAGAGAGAGAGAGAGAGAGAGAGAGAGAGAGAGAGAGAGAGAGAGAGAGAGAGAGAGAGAGAGAGAGAGAGATCACCCCAAGACCGCTCGGCAAAAGTGCCCTGAGTTTCGTCACCGCCCACTTTGAATTTTTCGCACCTGTGCTGCGCTGGTACTGCCCACACCCTTGGAATCTAGCACCCTTTGAGTGTGCATCCTTTGGGGGCTGACTGGATATATATTGTGTAAGTTCGGTCTGGTCAACAGTTTTAAAAGAAATATTAAGTGTTTAAATGGTTTCGATTTGCTGTTTGGTGATACTGGTGTGGGTGTGTGGTATCATGTTGTGACTGAGATGCATTGTGGTGAATTGGGTTGACTGCAGTAATGCATAGTGGTTTGGTATAATGCAGAATGGAGTAGTTGTGTGGCTGTTTAGCAGTGGATAGAAGTGTAATGAAACGAGGCTTGTGCTTCTAGGTATAGATGGTGTCGATAAGCAGTGTAAGGTTTGTCTTGGTGGCTTCTACAACACACTTACTCTTTTTCAGAGTTACGTGTGTCTACCTGGCCTGTAAGATTGAAGAATTCTATGTGACCATCAATGACTTTGTCCACAATGTGCGTGGTGACAAGAAGAAGGCAATAGAAATCATCCTGAATAATGAACTTCAGCTGACTCAGGAGCTCCAATTCAATTTGATTATTCACCAGCCATTCCGTCCAGTGGAAGGACTCCTCATTGACATCAAGGTGTGTGCGGCCTTAGGTCAGGATTGGTCAAACTTATCATCTTGAGTCCCTTTACCGGTTTTATTAACCGTGTCCCCATCAGCATTGTCAAATCAGTGTTCACGAAGCACATACTATCCTCCTTATGAGACTTACCAATCCTGTGAACCTGTTTCAGCTGGAAATCAATAGAAGCATTGTTGTTGCATCATTACCCAATAACAGGCGAGCTTTCCTATGGTGTTTCTGTCTTTCATGTGGATTTGTTTACAAAATGACACAATCTATTAAGAAAATAATGATGTACTGCCAAATTTTGCTTACTTAATGTGGTAATTTAGCATTTCAACATTTATAAAGGTTGTGTTAAGTTATTATCTCACTAGAACTGAGGAAAAGTGTTCATAGGTTAGGTTCAATTATCCGCCCACCCACCTGCTAAGGCTTTGATTGCTTTTTTTTTAAACTAAACCTAACTTTGAATGATATTCAAACCTAACATTTGTGAAATTGAAATATAATTATTGGGCGGGATAGGGTGTGTATCCCTGGTTAGTTGAGAAACGACAGTATCATGGTTTTTGTTAAATTTTACAGCTTTCTCCTTTTGTTTTTTTGTTTCTGAAAAGTACTCTTCTCTATTTTTTTATAGTTCTTAGATTTTATTTAATCGACTTGAGTGAACAAAATAATGATAAAAATTATCTACATTAATTTTTTTACAATAAAAACATTAGGAAATAAGGAGACTGCAAGAGGCCAGTTGGCCTACTAAAGGCAGCTCCAGTGCAGGATTACTTACTGTTTCATTGAACCAGGTAAATAATAATTTGTCCCAGTCCACTAGCCCTCACCTTATATGACACACACACACACACACACACACACACACACAGAGTTTGTGTTTGACGACAGAACAACAAGAGAACACGAGAAATAAGTGAAATGAGAAAGAGTGCAGTGAGACCCACATGGACGTATAAGGTAGGAGAAAATATTATATCAATAGCAAAAGGAGACAAATATTTGGGAGAAGTAATACAGGACAACTTATCGCCAGAAAACTTATAACTATATTGATGAGACCAAAACTAGAGTATGCAGAAGTAATATGGTCTCTGCGCAAGAAAAAGCATGTATTCAAATTAGAAAGAAAACCGAAATGCAGCTAAGATGGTGCTAGAATTGGAAGACTTAATATATGAGGAAAGATTAAAAGAAATACATCCAACAACATTAAAAAAAGAAGAGAAAGAGGAGACTTAATTACAACATAAATTGATGAACAACCTGGAGGAAACAAATTTAAAAAAATTAGTATTGAAAATAAAAGGAGAGGCAACAAATTCAAGAGGACACAAGAAAAATTGCAAAAAGGAACTTTCTTGAACGATACAAAAAATCAAAGTTTTTCCCAAAAGAAGGGTAGATACTTGGAATGGACTGAAAGAAGAGGTGATAATGGTAAAGAATGTATATAAATTGAAGGAAAAACTGGACAAGTATAGATACGGAGACAGAATCACAGGAGTGTAGCTCAGACCCTGTTTCTTTAGTATATGTAAATGACATGACAGTAGGAGTAAGCATTTACATAAGTCTGCTGCAGATGATGCAAAATTACTAAAAAAAAAAGTTTAAAAAAAAAAAAAGGATTTTGACGAGCTACATTATTATATAAACAAGATATATGAATGGATCAAGACATGTGAAATGGAATTTAATGCCATAAAAGTGCCATGTATTTAAATGGGAAAAAGTGCAATGAGACCCTCATGGACATATAAGTTAGAAGGAAATTTTATATCAATAGCAAAAAAAGAGAGAAATAAAAATACAGGACAACATATCACCAGAGAAACATATAGATAAAATATTTGATGACACATTCCGGATGCTAAAAAATATCGAGATGGCGTTTTACTTCCTAGATAATTATATGATAAGAAATATTATAACTACACTAATCATACTAAAAGTGGAATATGCAGAAGTAATATGGTACTCACACTAGAAAAGGCATGTGTTGATTTTTTATTTATTTATTTATTTATTTTTATTGTTTTTTATTTGTTCTACATTACGGGCCAAGGAACAAGAATACGAGGGGGGGGGAAAAAAACCTGCTTTTTGCCGGACCTTGTAAAGAGAACAGTACAGTAGAATTTCCCATCTAAAGGCCCATACACACTATGGGTGGTGACGCGCAGGACTCCCCCGCTAGCTGTCTGGATGACCATATATGGAGCGAGAGAATGTGGTGGCCAGTCTCACCACCAAACCTAGATGAATGGCATTTCTCAGTCGTGAGTTCCGCGTGTCTCACAGCAAATCAGTTGTCTCTTGGTAGCAAAAGGAGACGTACACGGCTGTCTCTCGCAGTCCCACCACTCAATGGCTGACATAAGTTTTCAGTAGACTACGTTGCACTTTATTGAGTTATTGCGGCACTATCCATGCTTGTGGCAGTTTAAGAATTCAAATTATAAAGATAAAAATGCACATAACTTAAGTACCGTTGCAATTGCCAGGAGCGAAAACCTCACTGGAATAACACCAGAAGATGTAATGAAAAAGCTACACCTGTTGAGGAGTCAGTTCCGCATGGAGATGAAGGCTTCACAGAAGTCAGGAGCAAGGATAGATGAGGTATGTATACCGAAGCTGTGGTGTTTTAGCACCCTGGCTTTCTTTGGTGATGGCGATAGCATAATTAGAAAATTAGTAGTAGATGGCATGAAAAGATAGCCCAATCCGCTACTTGTACCCCAATCTGGCAACACTGAAAGTGACGAGGAGGGAGGGAGGGGGCTTGGGAGGGAGGGAGGGACACCGGGGTGCAGCAAAATTCAGCGATCAGTGGGAAGTTTGAAATTCGATCCCGGGCGCCAGGAATAATTGCCATTAGATATTAATTTTGGATCATTAGATTGTAGGTGGGGTATAGCTTCTAAAGATCATTAGATACAAATTTGTTAGATCCAAATGCATTCGATGATAAACTCTACTGTAAGAGAAATAGAAGCAAGGGGTACAGGTCCAGTTTAGCATTAGAGGTGTCTTGATATTCCTCTTTTGAAAGAGTTCAAGTCATAGGCAGGGGGAAAAACAGTCACAGGAAGAGAGTTCCAGAGGTTACCAGTGTAAGGGATGAAAGAGTGAATATATTGGTTCACTTTTGCATTAGAAAGACGGACAGAATAGGAATAAGAAGTAGAAAGTCTTGTCCAGAGAGGCCGCAAAAATAGGAAAAATAGGCATGAAAATAGCGATAGAAAAGAGATAAAGATGCAACATTGCATCAGTGACTCAATTTCTATGACTGTCTAACCAACATAACCTTCCTGATAACTATCCCCTCTTCTTAAAGAATCAAGACAGTCAGTTAGAGGAAGAGAATTGATGAGACAAAAAGCTTTGCACTCCACCCTGTTTAAAAGAGCAATGTGAGTTGAACCCCCGCCAGACATGAGAACCATACTCCATACATCGGCGGATAAGGCCCCTGTACAGAGCAAGCAGCTGGGATGGATAGAAAAATGGATGCAGATGCCATAGGACACCTAACTTCTTGCTGATTGCTGATTTAGCAAGAGTAGAGATATGAAATTGCCAGTTTAGATTTTTAGTAAAGGAAGTTGAGTGTCATTGAAGAAGAGGAGACAGTTATCTGGAAGGTTATGTCGAGTAAATAGTTGTAAAAATTGAGTTTTGGGGTCATTGAAGAGAACCAGATTTGCTCTGCCCCAATCAGAAACTAGTGAAAGATCAGAAGTTAGGTGTCCTATAGCATTTCGCCTTGAATCACTTAATTTTTGTTGGGTTGGGCGTCTGTTGTACGACGTTGAAAAATGCAAGGTGGTGTCATCAGCATAGGAGTGGATAGGACATTGAGTCAGATTTAGGAGATCATTGATGAATAATAGAAAAAGAGTGGGTGATAGGACAGAACCCTGAGGAACACCACTGTTGATAGTTTTAGGGGAAGAACAATGACCGTCCACTACAGCAACAATAGAACGGTCAGAAAGGAAACTGGAGAGAAGAATAGAATCCGTAAGAGGGTAGTTTAGAAATTAAAGATTTATGTCAGACCCTATCAAAAGATTTTGACATATCAAGGTCGACAGCAAAGGTTTCACTGAAGTCCCTAAAAGAGGATGACCAAGATTCAGTTAGAAAAGATCACCAATAGACTGGCCTTTCCAGAAACCATAATAGCAATCAGAGAGAAGGTTGTTAGCTCATAGATGCCCCATTATCTTCTTGTAAGGACAGACAAAAGGCTTTAGAAAGGCAGAAAATCAAAACTATAGGGCAGTAGTTTGAAGGAGTGGACTGGTCACACTTATTACGGACAGGTTGAATGTGAGCAAACTTCCAGCAAGAAGAATCGGTAGAAGTAGAGAGACACAGATGAAAGAGTTTCACCAGGCAGGGAGTGAGTTCCGAAGCATAGTTTTTGAGAACAACAGGAGGGACTCCATCCGGACCGTAATTCTTCAGAGAATCAAGGCCGGAGAGGGCCTGGAAAATGTCATAATAAAGAATATTCATTTTAGGAATGAAGTAGTCAGAAGGTGGATTAGGAGGAATATGCCCAGTATCATCCAAAGTAGAGTTGGTAGCAAAGGTTTTAGCGAAGAGTTTAGTTTTAGAGAAAGAAGAGACAGCTGTGGAGCCATTTGGTTGGAGTAAAGGAGGGAAATATGAAGAAGTAAAATTTTTGGAGATATTGGCTAGATTACGAAATTACGAGAAGAGTTAGAATTGGAAAGATTTTGACATTTTCTATCGATGAAAGAGTTTTTAGTAGTTTGAAGAATAGATTGGGCATGAATGGGCATGAGTTTCAGCAGATGGATGGCTACGGTACCGTTTGTGAGTTGCCTCTCTGTCTTTGACACGATAACAAGCAGAGTTTAACCAGGGCTTTTTAGCTTTATTTTTAGAGAAAGTATGAGGAATGTATGACTCCATGCCAGACAATCTGTTATGTGCTTGGCACAAAGAGAAGGATCTTTGACATGGAAGCAATAATCATCCCGAGGAAAATCAGAACAGTACTGCCTTAGGTCCTCATACTTAGCAGAGTTGAAATGCCAGAAGCACTTCTGCTTTGGTGGGTCCTGAGGCTACACTGGAGCGATATAACAGGTAATGGAAATGAGATAGTGATCAGAGAAGTCCAACGGACAGGAAAGTTTAACAGAGTAAGCTGAAGGGTTGGAAGTTAGGAAAAGATCAAGAATGTTGGGCTTGTCTCCAAGGCGGTCAGGGATACGGGTAGGGAACTGTACCAGCTGCTCTAGATCATGAAGAATAGCAAAGTTGAAGGTTTGTTCACCAGATTGGTCAGTGAAAGAAGATGAAAGCCAAAGCTGGTGGTGAACATTGAAATTCTCTAAGATTGAGATCTCAGCATAAGGAAAGTGAGATCGGATATATTCCACTTTGGAAGTTGAATAGTCAAAGAACTTTACATAGTCAGAGGAATTAGGTGAGAGATATACAGCACAGATGTATTTAGTTAGAAAGTGACATTGAAGTCTTAGCCAGATGGTAGAAAATTCTGAAGAATCAAAATTGTGTGCACGAGAGCAAGTAATGTCGTTAAGCACACATGAGCAACAGCCAGCTTTGGATTGAAAATGAGGATAGAGAAAGTAGGAGAAAACAGAGAAGGGGCTGCTGTCAGTTAGCACGACCCCATTCATCCACCTATTCTAATTCTAATTTTAATGGTGTGGCCTTGTTTTAGGCACAAAGCGACTGTACTGCCTTAGTATTTCTTTATTCTTGATTTAGGCTCAAGAGCAATTGCAGAATATGACTTGTGCGTAGACAACACCTATAGTGTTTACAAATGTATGTGTTGCATTAGCAGTTACTTATTTTGGGTTGTCAACTTATTTCCATATATGTTTGCCTACTTCTGCAACAACTAAGATTATCATAAATGAATAGCCATTTAGTAAACTCGCCTATGCTAGTAGCTAGAGGCTAAAATAATATCAAGATTGGTGATTTCCCTCAACATGGTAATTCATTTACCAATACTTAGAGACACTGAGCATAGGTCTATGCAAACAATTTCCAACAGTGCAAAACTATGTATTGCACACGTCACTACATCTACGCTGCACTGCAAACCTACGCTTTTCCATATTTTCAATTCTTGCATCCTCGTGATTTTCCACTTTTATTATCCCAGTCATTCAACTATAGCACATATAATCCTTATTCCCTTTCAACTGCAACAATCTCAGCCTCCTTAACCTCCTATACATTCAGCAATCTTTCAAAATGCTCTGCCCATCTCTTTGTTACAGCATCTTCCTCACTCAACATGCTGTCATGTTTTGCCTTCACTTTCTCTTCTCCCAAATGTTTTCACTTGCATCCTCTATACTTTCTTCCAAAAATTTTCCTCTTTTCTTAGAAATTCAGTCAATCTCTTACTCCACCTCTCATCTACACTAACATTTGCATCATGCACAAATCTTTTGCTTGATTTACTTTCCCTCTATACCTCTAATATGATACCTCATCCTTCCTCTGAATACACTTCATACTCATGCCTCTTTTCAGCTACTGCCGTGCTTATTTCCTTCCTTACACCGCCAATCACTCCTTTTCTTCACCCTACCACCCTGATATTCATATCACACATTTTCTGCACATCCAACCACAGCATTCTTAGCATTCTTTCTCCACGCCACTATTCTCCTGCTCTTTCACTGCATTACACTCTTCTTCCAGCTTTTCCTGATACTCTATCACTTTCTCTCTTGTGTCCAACTCACTTTCAAAGCTTCCTTGCTTCCTTCAACTCGTCCAGCTCTCACCTACCTCATGTCTAGTATCAACTTTCCATCCGCTCTCAAATTCTCATATCCAACAATCTCCCACTTATATTTCTGGACACAACCACATAATCCATCATTGTTATATCAGCAACCTAACATAACCAGTGGCGTATGGTGGTTTCTGTCACTGGGTGTGCTGAACAGTGATTCTGTCCATAACTAACATATACCTAATGACTGGTGTGTGTGTGTGTGTGTGTGTGTGCGTGTGCGTGTGCGTGTGCGTGTGCGTGTGCGTGTGCGTGTGTGTGTGTGTGTGTGTGTGTGTGTGTGTGTGTAATTACAATTTTATCATTTTTCATACTGTTAGCTAGAAAATAAAGCAAATTTTATGTGTAAATTTAGAATAAATAAAGTTCTTAATTTTGATTAGGTATGCTAAGGCTAAGCTAAGGTAAGAGAAATGCACGTGCTCCTTCGACACTGGCGTCAATGAAACTGAGTTAGTATAACTTGGCAACTCAACTTACTTCCGTTGTTTCATCGATAAGAGAGTTCATGATTTAGGTTGCACTCAATCTTTATTTCTGATTGAGTGACCAAATAACATTTGGTTTCATAATAATTACTATATTATAATTTCTCCAAGTCTTAATTATGCCCATATAATGAATGGCAAAGACACTTTATACCTTCTAGCCAATATAAAATGTCAGCAGCAAAAACGAACACAAGCAGTGTGCATTCGTAGAGCCGCACACTCAGCTCCATATTTTCAACAGTCTGCCCTCCCACTCCACCATACGCGCTATGCTACATAATGATACAATTGATTATTGGGTGTGCAGTGCTTCTACAAAACATCTATAGTGCAAAATATTATAACAGGACTAAAAACAATAAGAAAAATATAGTTTTCTCGCTTACTGGTGAATTCATTTATAACTATCATGCATTTCTCTCTCTGGCTGAGAGTATGCGGCACACACCTAGCACACCCTGAATATACGCCAATGAACATAGCCTAATCGAACCTACTTTTCTGTCCTTCACATGAATAATTGTATCAATCTTTCTTCTTGAACATTGTATTTGCAATCACCATTCCTTGTTCAACACAGAATCCTATCATTCTTCCTCTATTTATTTTTTCCAACGACACCATGCATGCCAACGAAACCAACTGCATTACATTTTCTAATCCTGTATTTAGACCCACAAACGTTTACATTTGTTGCAAAGTTCTGCAAACACTCATGAACATCATTCCAAAAAGTCTCTCTCTCCTTCATCCTTCTCACTACAAAGTTCATATACACTTACCCATAACTCTTGTCCTAAGTTCACGTGACTCGTGATGAAACCCTCCATTCCAACACACAATGCTGCATCTCTCCCTCCCACAACATCTAACCTTCTAATCACACTTCCAAACTCAAATTCATCCTTTCATTTTATCTTTGTTTAACTCAAATCTAGTACATCCATCTTTCTTTCTTGAATAAATATTCCAATCCTCTCCCTTTTAGCCTCTTGCATACTAATTACATCCACACATTCTTTAAGGATCCTAATTTTTTAGGTTCGGAGAAAAATCACTGACTATGCTGGGAGACTGATCCTAATGCAATGTGTTAATGTGTTACAGGATCCTCTCCTTCTCTCCAAGAAGCCTAGAAGTAAAGATGTGAGAAAATGCATGTGGATGTGTGGATGTACATACCATGTCATGGCTACCTAATTTAAGGGAGATATAAGCTGGGTCATAGACTACACCATACTTGACTGGACACTCGAAATCGTACCTTTTGCAAACAGGCCCTACAGCAGATTTTTAGAAAAATCAAATAAAATACTTATAATTAAGATAGGAACCTCAAATAAAAAGCAAACACTTCAGTGATGTAAAGAATATGTTTATGAGCAACAAAAACAAATTAGTCAACATACGTCATCGGTGGGCGACAATTATTAAATCCTAAGAAACCAAGAAAAACAAAATTTGCAATAATTTCCAGGAATATTGGAATTTCTATCTGAAAACACTTACATGCATAGCCCATGTAGTCTATATTAATATGCAATACTATAGAATACACCATACGTGACTGTATACTCGAAATTGGGTCTTTCGCAAATGGGTGCTGAGGCGATTTTTTGTTTCTTTTATTTGAATAAAATACTTAAAATCATCATAGAAACCTCAAACAAAAAGCAAACACCTCAGAGTGATGTGAAGAATATGTTTATGAGCAACAAAAACAAATTTGTCAATATACGTCATCGGTGGGCGAAAATTATTAAATCCTACGACACCAATAAAACACCAAATTTGCAATAATTTCCAGGAATATTGGAATTTGAAACTAAAAACGCATACATACATAGCCAATGTAGTCCATACTAATATGCAATACCATAGACTACACCATACTTAACTGTTCACTCGAAAAAAAATAACTGTCTGCAGTAGCGGTAAGTATAACTCCCTTGAAGAAAAGCATAAGTCACTGTCTTGCAGGGGGAGAAATATCTTTGTTGCACAGGAAAAAAAAACACTCTGCAGTAGCAGTAAGTATAACTCCCTTGAAGAGAGACACAAATCGCTGGGTTGTAAGACGCAGTCATTATCTCCCCCATCACCTATTTTTTCTGCCCCTGGAGCTTCTGCCTTTTCATTTGGTCATGGCTTCTAGTATCCCTCACACAGTGGCCTGGCGTTTGGAGGGCAACTTGGCGTGAACATCAGAGTTTGTGTCCCTGCACAAGTTGGAGCCAAAACCATTGAAAAGGTTACGGCGGCCCACGACGGGGAGAATCTTGATTACATTGTGCCCATTACAGCACTGTGCCACCTCAAACTCTGGGAACTTCCTGGCCAAGCCAACAAGAATCTGTAGGAATGTGTCCTTATGGTTATCACAACCAAAAAACCTGAAATAAAATGTGAATGTTAGCACATTACAAGTGAACACAAAATTATACAAATAAAAATAAATAACCATCCGAAAAAAATATATAATAATTCAGAAGTACAATTAAATTTATAAATTAATGGATTAATTCCTATAGTTATATTACCTACTAGTCTGTAGCATCTATTTGTTCGAAGAATGTAAAAAAAAAAAAAAAAACCTAATGCATGTGTGTAAGCACTCACACAGTAAGATAATGGCATTTAAACATATTAAATATGTATGTCGAGCTGAGCGAGGCGACGGTGGCGGGAACATCATATCAGAACATTGCCGAATTATTGAGGGAAGATTCCTATACCTGAAATCAATCATCCAACCATATTTCACTAAAACATCAACATTTACCAGGCAAGAAAACAACAATGAATTATTAAAAGAAATCCTGAGAAGAATCAAATGTGAATACTTTAACTGGATGAAGACAACCAGAAAATACTTAGACTCCACCAAGTTAACATATAACAACATTGAAAAGTTGCAAACTATCCTACTTTATTACCCATGTGTGTATGTGGCGGGGGGCGCCTGGTGGGTGGGATGAGGAGTAGGTAGCTAGATTTGAATTTTGAATTAACGAATTCCATTGGTCTTGAGGTGACCGTGGTCAGTCATGGTCTAACTAACTTGGTTAGACCATGACCGTGATATGTATCTATTTGTTAAATTCGCACGGTCATTTTTAAATACATAACAGTGGTGATGGTAGCCATGATCAAATAATGACCGCTACTAAAGTTTCATCATCCACCGTTCTATGTTCAATTTCTACAGGGAGTTTTATATGAATTTAGTACTGAAATGCTCCTAAAATCTTATAAATCAGACATTACATTAACCAAATGTTGTATATTTACTGCTAAAACGAGTCCGGTGTCCAGCTAGTAGCTACAGTAGTACGTCCTGCTCTTAGCATTGGCAGTGGGTGACTGACTCTGACTGGCCAACGGACGTCTCGCCGTCACACACACTCAGCCGAGTTTTCTCAGCTACGCGCCACGAATTGTTGTGAAAAATTCATTCCCAAGCCGATATAACGATAATATGACATTTGATCACAATCAAATCATATTCAGGAATGGTGATTTCACAATATGTGATGTTTTATTTTAGAAATTATTGCGAATTTGCCAGAAATTTTTGCTATAAACAATATGCTTTATACACAACTCCCACACTCAAACTTGTAATCTTTATATTAATTTCCTATTTGCAAAAGTTGTAAAATAATTTTTTAAGTTCAGCCATGGTTCAGCAATCATTACTTATTGTAAAGACATGAAATACAATGTCCTAAGTAGAATATGAACTGATATATGAAGTATTATCTGTCATCACTCATAGCAGCGGAATCTATGGAGCCTAAATGTAATATCGTCTGTCAGCGATTGTCGCGAATGTCCAGTCAAGTATGGTGTATTCTATGGCTGGGTCTATAGATATAAATTTTATTCCATACAATTGTTTGTAAGCCTAGATGAAAAACATATTTTAATTTTTTTTCTATGTATTTCCCCTACAGACTAGATTCCCTCAGCTGCTTGATCCTGAGAGGCTGCGACCATACATTGAAGATTTTCTGGAGAAAGTGAACCTAACAGATGCCATCCTCCTTTATGCCCCGGGCCAGGTGGGTCCTGTGGCCTTTGACACACTTTTTTCTTTTGTCCTTTCATATTTATGATAAATGCTTAAGGCAGCTAAGCAAACTAATCAAGAAAACTGATATATACTTCCGTAAAAATATTGTCAAAGTTATTTAAAAACATTATGCCATGCTGTGTTGTGCCTAATTCCTAGTGAAAGAAGAAGAAAAAATTGCAGATTTTTCTAAAGCTTTCCAGAAAATAGATGTGAAAAATTTCACATTTATAATTCAATTGAAAACTAGAATGATACAGACTAGTTCTCGTTTCATTTTATATTTAATGCCCACATTACTTTAAATTGAATAGATTACTTATGGTGAAGTCAGTTGAATATTTTGCCATCCTTATTGTCACCAAAGGTTAATGAATAGACCTAAATTATATCAAGGATCCATATACCTTCAGAAGAATTAATGATGTATTAATATCCCAACATTCTCTATACTTAAAGAAATATTGGCTGTACTTGGCTGTAGAGGTGAGGAATTGTAGGCGATGTGATGATGCAGGTGTTGTTTCAGTGGCTTGTTCTCGATGGACTTTCATGAACGATATTATATCCCTTATGCTAAATTGTGTATATTTGATATATTTACAGCTATGTACAGAATACATTAAAAGAGAATAACTTTGAAAGATTAATAAGTTCTTAAAAGTCAATATATAGATAGTAGCTATGTACGGTTGGAGTTAGGGGAGTGTGGGCATTCCACAAATGCGTGGTGAGGTGGCAGCTGCTTCTGTAAGTGCCACGTCACAAGTTACTGCTAATATAAAGTAAGTGAATTGAATCTTTTCCCTCTCAATTTATTAATACTGTCATAAAGTATCTTGATTTATAATCCACCCATCCATTTTTTTCTTGTGTTACATCTGTCACTCCTGAGTAAAAACTTAATAAATTGGTGACCTTCCTAGTCTGAATCCAAATTCGTTATTATTCCTTCTCTTTCTAAATATTTCGTCCATTGTTTTGTGATGACCTCACATATGCTGGTCAATGACACTGGTCTTTTTTGTTTACACTCTTTTACATTCTTGTTAACTCTTCCATTCCACTTTAACTGTTTTAAGAGAACACTCCATTATATCATAAATTGACTCAGCCATTTCATATCTACACCCTTTTAAACTGTATCCTGATACCACATCTGGTCGTATTGCTTTTTTTTCATAGTTAGTCTCAATAATTTATTTTCCCACGTATTTTTACCTTTGTTTTCAAACGTCTCCCACCTTACTTCATAACAATTATAATCTCCCACCAGTGTTACTCTTTGACTACTTTTAATAATCTTTTCTAAGCTCTTTAGGGTATCTTCTATTATTTTATTGTGTTCCTCTTAAGTTAAATTTTTTCTTTTAGTGGGGGATCTATGCAACTAGTACTATTTTGTTGTCTTGCTCCATATTTTGTCTTAATCTGTGCACTTATCAATTCTGCTTTTCCTTTTTCCATGTTCTACATTTATCACTTTTCTCCTAGATTTTATCATTATCATCACAACTCCATTTTGCCTTATCTATCTTTTTGCCACATATTGTAATTATTAATACTCGCAATGTTGATCTGGATGTCCTCATATTTTTTTTTTCTGCTAGGCATACAATTTCAGTATTTTTTTCTCGTGTAGATAGTCTGTCAAATAGTGTTCTTGTTATGTTTACATCTATGTTAGTATACATTACTTTTATATTTCATCAGTCTCTTTTGTTACTATTCCATTCTTCTCTTTTCCTTTTCTTTTTATCATCTGTTGTTTATGTATCATTTCATTATCCTGTTGTCCTTTACTCTTCAAGAATAAACTTTGTTGTTTCCTGTCGTTTTTATATAATTTTTCTGCTTTGCCGCAATTCTAAAATATTCTGTCTTCTTCATTGATACTTTTTTAATAGACACATCTTTATATTGTTCAGTATTTCTGAGTTTTAAGTCCTCACTAAGATCTCTTATGTTGCAGTCTGAGTCCTTAATCTTAGCTTGACTGGTCTAACACCTCTTTCAATGTATGTAGTAACGTCATTACCTCCTCTACTTCCTTCTCAAATTTATTTTACTCATCTTCATCATTTAGCTTTTCAAGTATTTCCTATATGTTTTTTCGTTTCTTCTTTATCTCTCCTTATTCTCATAGGTATAATAGTTTTTTTTTAATCCAAATATTATCACATTCTTTTTCTTCTCTACTGCGTCTTTGACCATGTTTTCTTTTTTTCTATTACTGTAATTACTTCCTTTTTCATGCTCTCTTTGCATTCCATTTCTTGTTGTTCAAATATTTCCCCTGAGCTAATTATCTCTTTCTTTCCATTAATAAATTTGTTATAAACAGCTTTAGTTTTTTTTTTACACTTGTCAACATTATTCTTTTCGTATCTCTTCTTTTCTTCCTCTCTTCTTACCCTTACATACTGAGTCCTTGATAGTTTATATTCTTCTTTCGTTCTCTGTATCGGTTTTAATTTCGTTTTCATCCATGTTCTCTCCTTTTCCTTTTCTGATCTATCACACTCCGTTAAACCATTTTTTTTCCTTTTTCTTTTACTTTATAAAATAGAACATGTTTCTTGACCCCTTGTTCTTGTTCATATAACGGCAGGAAGAATTCATAGTTTTATTGCACATTCCTTTGTTCCTTCATTATTGTCCAATCAGTTTTGTTGATTGTTTTAATTTTTTTATTTCAGCATAGCTTGCTTTTGCATAATTTCTCCTTTTCTTTTTATACGATTCTTCCAGCTTAAGTTCCATATCTCTTCGCTTTATCTCAATTTCCAGGAACACATGGTCACTGCTACCAAATGGGCACTTATAACTTCAAATTCTTTTCCAGATTAATAACTTTGGTAAATGATTGGTCTAATCTTGATGGTTTATATTCTCCTCTATATATTGTATTATTAATTACCCATTGTATCATTGTATTATTCATTGTTAGTCTCAATAATCTACTTCCCAAGTATTTTTACCTCCGCTTTCATATGTCTATCACCTTATTTAAATCTCCAACTAATATTATCCTTTTGCTGCTTCTCATTAATTTTTTTCTAAACTCTCTAGGGTATCTTTTATTAATTCTTTGTGTTCATCTTTGGTGAATTTATTTTTTCGGGGGGCGAGGTATACAACTAGTATTTATTTTGTTTCATTTTGTCATAATTTGTGCACTAATCAATTACGCTTTTCCTTTCCATATTTTACAATTACCACTTTCATCGTATATATTATAATTATCATCACACCTTTCTTAACTTTTCTATCCATCCTCCATACACCATAATTATGATTATTATAATTCTCACTATTAATCTGAATGACCAGATCATTTTATTTTTGCTGGGCATACAATTTGTTTTTTCTCTCTTTTAGATAGTCGTTCAACTTTAGTTTTCTTAGTATCATTCCATATATGTTTGTAAACATTACTTTAATTTCATCACTACCTTGTATTAATGTTATATTCTTCTCTTTTTTTTTTATAACATCTGTTGCTCATATTCTATTTCTTTATTTCTCAAAAAAGAAAATTTTCCTTTGTCGTCCTCATCATTTTTTTGATTTGCCTCTACCTCCAATTCTTAAGATCGTCTTTGTTGCAGTCAGAATATTCAGACTAATCATAATTGGTCTAGCATCTCCTTCTAACCTCATGACTTCCTCTATTTTCTCTTAAAATTTTGTATTATCATCCTCGTCATTTAGCTTTTTAAGTATTTCCTTTATGTTCTTTATCTTTTCTATCTTTTTATTTTCAAAGGTATAATTTTTTTTTAAAACAATATATTATTACATTCTGCACTTTTTCCTATTTCCAATATATGGCATTTTTTTTGCATTAATTTCCATTTCCCATGTCGTGCTCCATTTATATATATTGTTCGTATCATTCTGTAGCTCCTCACAATCCTTGTGGTTTCTTATCCTTCTTAGTAATTTTGCTTCATCTGCAAACATAGCTGGTTACTCCTTCTGCCATGTCATTTACATTTACTAAGAACATTATTGGTGCCAAAACTGATCACTTTTTACTCCATTCTGATTTTTCATCCTTTACTACTGCTCTCATTTCCCTTAATTTCAGGTAGTCTTCCTTCCAATTCTTTAATGTTCCTTTTAATCCTCCAATGTGTTCCAACTTCCATAGTAATCTCTTGTGCGGAACCTTATCAAATGCCTTTTATAAGTAAATATATGCAATCCAATCCGCCCATCCATCTCTTTCTTGTGTTATATCTAATACTATTGCATAAAAACTTAAGTTTATGACACATGATCTTCCTGTTCTGAATCCAAATTGTCTATCTGTTATTATTCTTTCTCTGTCTAACTATTTAATTCATTGTTTCTTGATTAATTTTCACATATTTTACAGACTATGCTGATCAATGACACGTCTATCAATTTTTTCCTCTTGATATTTTTTATATACATTAAAAGGGTACTGGCCAAGGGACACCAAAAATACATTAAAAAATTCTGCTTGTCTGCAGATCCTGTAAAAAGGACAGTAAGACAGTAAGGACAGTAATTTGACAGACTATCTACACGAGAAAAAAAAATACTGATATTGTATGTTAAGTAGAAAAAAAATATGAGGACATCCAGATCAACATTGCGAGTAATAATAATTGCAATATGTGGCAAAAAGATAGATAAGGCAAAAAGGAGTTGTAATGATAATGATAAAATCTAGGATAAAAGTGATAAATGTAGAACATGATAAAAGGAAAAGCAGAATTGATAATTGCACAGATTAAGACAAGATATGGAGCAAGACAACAAAATAGTAGTAATTGCATAAAAGAAAAAATTTAACTTAAGAGAAACACAATTAAATAATAGAAGATACCCTTTAAGGTTTAAAGAGATTTCAAACTAGAAAACTCTGGTTGAATATATCACAGCTGAAACCATATGGAGTTTTATTAATTTTCCACTTCATACCTGATTGTTTATCTTAGTCACTATTTGAATTTTGTCCAGATGGTGGTGAAAACTTCATGATTTGCATCAGTAAATGCATGTTGTCAAGCAGCTGTGCTGGCAGGTTGTTCTTTTAGTGAAAATCAATTCAGTCTCAATAACTAAGTCAACCTTATGACATGCCAAAACTGTTCCTGGTTACATTGGGCTAGATTCTTCACCGATCTGTACTAAAAAAACAGTCAATTCACTGAAGGCAGCTTCAGAGCCAAGTCACTCACTTAAACCATGATAACTTGTGTGACGTAGATAAATATATTAAATCTTCTTTCAACCTGTATTAGCATATCATAGCTCAACAATAAAAAGAAAGCATACATTTTTACATCCCCATTGTGTTCCACACTCAACATTCCAAGCTTTAGGAAGATGGTACAGCTTACCCAGCTGTTTATTCTCGCTAATAGTGGAATCAGTAAATGAGAACTATTTGAGGAAACTTGGAATGGTAAACTAGTAATGCAGGTATTACAGTTGGCCTTGTACAGTATCTTCAGATAAGGGTTCTTTACCAAAAATAGGTTAGGAATGAGTGCACTAGCAAATCATGGTTCAATATATGCCTTCTGAACATTATTTTATTTTGAATAACAAAGCAGACGTGACTATAGACTAAATATTTTCATTAACAGATTGCTCTGGCAGCAGTGACTACAGCAGTGAGCAGACTTGGTGAGAACCTTGACCACTACGTGACAGACATCCTTTTCCCTCAAGAGCAGAAGCAGCATCTTCCAGTCCTCATTGAGGCAGTCAGAAGTGAGTAACAGCAAACTCTTTAAATTGTCTCTCGTGGAACCTATGTGGCATAGCTAATTCTACTTAATGTCTCCTGCTTTTGCCACATTTATCATCTGAAAGGAAATCTGGAAAATAACAAGTGATAAGTCACATAAGATGAAAGAAATCAAAAGTTGCAGAAAACTTACCTTTTCATTTCATCATTATTGTTTTGGAAGGGAAGCTTTATATTTACATGGGTCAAAATTACCATTTAGTGGCAGCTTACCAAACTGAATGGTCATGTACAGTCGTGGGCCATCTGTACCAGGGTCTTCCTTCCTTTTTTATCAATGTGAATAATGTACCATCTTTCACATACAGCTCACCATGCTTTTTCTGGACATTCTATGCCGTTACAAGTTATATTACTCTTGATGTTTGAAAGCATAAATACTCCCAGTGCATTAAGTTTTTTTCTTCTGCAGACAGCTGTAAAGTGGTATTGATTAAATGTACAAGTACTTTAGGGCAGCAATGGCCAATCATGTGTTCATACGTGGAATGTATGTATGCCAGACTCCACCTTAGTCATTATGGCTCAATTGGTAAGATGTGTTTTTTGGTACTTTGAGTTTCCTGTTAAGCATTTGATCCCAGGCTACTCCATCTCATGGCTACACTTTATTTCAACTTCTCATTGTTTTAAACCAAGGCAAATCTTAACATATATCTCTTATCACTCTGTGATAGGACAGTTCAGTAACGTCTTTACTGAGGAAAAAACGCAGGTATCCCTACTCCAATGAACATATTTCATTGGCCTGACAAAGAAAAGCTTGATATAATCGAAATTTCACGTCACAATATTTAACTGACGTCACAGCGGTACTACCATTCCACCATCAGTTCACATTCTACCTCCCCACAGTCAACACGCACCTGCTTCGCTTCTCCCTGGTTGAAGTTTGCCTGGGAAGCTTTCTCCTGTACAGTCCTAAGTTGACTGTGGGTGAAAGATATCTAGATCTACGGATGCATTTACTGCCATATGTATTATTTACTATGCAATTTGGAGCTGTGGGTTGGTTCCTACCGCCCTAAGGAGACAACATATGGTGTTTATCTGACCCTCTCTGTCTCTCTGGTTGCGCAGTTTAACGTCGCCACCCAGGCGTGAGGCGTCCCTCTTCTTCGTCCTCGGGTAGCAAGAAGCGTGAGAGCTTGGAGAAGGACAACTTAGATCAGTCTGCTAAGAGGAGTCGGTCATTGGTAGATATTACCACACTCCCTCCTCCACCTTGCGCTTCACCACCTTCACGTGTCAGGCCCTCAAGTCAGCTGAGCATTCTCCCGTGCCCGGAGAGGGTGTTAGTAACTTAGTATTTATCTGTGTCCATTACTGCTGCACTATTACGGTGACACTGCTGCACCATTACGATGGCACTCTGCAACATCATTATGGTGGCACTCCCAACACAGTGCTGGGGCTCATTAACCTCCTTCCCACCACCACGCCTCGTCAGTGTTGTTACGGAGGCACTTGAGTACAGTGCCACTTTGAGGAGTGCCATGCTTCCATCCAGACCATCTTTGCTGTCACCTAGCCTGTCACTGAGATGTGCTCTACCTTTCGGCACAATGACTAAAACTTGAACGTTATACAAATAACAAATATAAACATGAAAATAATGGTATATTTACAGTGTTACACCCACCGAGCCCGACATTGTTCTTGGGTTGCTTGGTTCAGACTTTCCAACATCACTTTTTTCTAACTTAATTTAACCTAACGGTGAGGGTTAGGTCGGCCTCTGTGGTCAGTTGTTAACACAATAAAGACATACTTATTATCTGAGTGCTACAGCCTTGATGACATGACTATTCGTGATTCATATGCTCTTTGATAAAATCATACATGAACGGTCCTGCAGAGCGCCATTGGCGGAGTGGGACCTGTTAAATAACGACAACAAGTAACAATTAACAATTTACATCCGATGAACGAAGTCATTGTGACAGAAAAGCAATAGATGAGTGTGTTATATGTGCAAAACACACCCTTTAACACCTAGGTGACCTTCATAATGAGACGGGTGTAACACTGTAATAACACCTAGGTAACTTGTGCTAGTGAGGGAAAGTGATGTGTTAGATACACTCATAAGTGATTCCCAAAGTTACCTGACCTAGGAATGGTAGCAGCTGTTGCTTTCTTGTCATATTAGTACTTTGGCAAGTGCTGCTTCCAGTCCCAACCCCGTTTCCAGTCCCGGCCTTTTTTAGGCCAGCAGCCTCTCCAGGGGAGGGGGATGCATGGGCCGAAGCTGCAGTAACCTCCCCAGTGAGTTCCGGGTTTCCTCCTTTAGTTAATACACCTGATAACTTTAGAGGGTGTAAGATTTTCTCTGCTAATCTACTGTGGGGGTCTCATGCAGGATCCTTGGATTCATGATGTGGTGAAAGGAAAATTTCTAGAATTTGTGTCCATACCTTTTCAGACTGTGCCTCCACGTCCTCTCACCCTGTCTTGGGCGGATGTTCAGACCCTGAACGATGTTTTATGTCGGTTCCTCAAACAGTCAATAGTGGAGCTTTGTTTACCTGAAGATCACGGTTTTGTTTCCCATCATAAAGCCGGTTCGGGCCGGTGAGGGTCATCCTAAACTTGATGGACCTTAATGTTCATGTGCCTTATATTCATTTTAAGATGGACACTCTGAAGGATGTGATTCCTTTAATCCTTCCTAACTGTATTTTATTTTTTTGTTACAGTTGATTTCAAGGACGCCTACTATTTAGTTTATGTTAGGCCTGAGGATAGGAAGTGGCTTCAGTTTTGGTGGAAGGGCCGCGCTTTTAGATTTACTTGGCTCCCTCAGGGGTTATCTTTTGCTCCTCGCACCTTTACAAGGTTACTGAAACCTGTCTTCTCCCTCCTTCGGTCCCTTGGAATGGTTGTGGTTTGTTATGTAGATGACTATCTTTTTATTGCTTTATTGGTAGAGGCTTTGCGGGTCTAGGTGGGCTATGCCTTGCACTTCTTTCATTCTTTGGGTCTCACCATCAATGTGCGGAATTCGGTCTTGGAGCCTATCCAGAGGGTTACATTCCTTGGTGTGGTTCTCGACTCTGTTTCCTTGACTTTGCCCTCCTGTAGGAGGGAACGCATCAAGAAAAAAGGTTTGCTCCTTCTCAACAGGGATATCACCTTACAAGACTTGTCCTCTTTTATTGGTTTAGCGGTGGCTTCTGGCCCTGCTGTAGAGTTAGTTCCTCTCCGTTACAGGTACCTGGAGATTATTCGTAACAGGGATCTCTCTCGGTCCTATGGCGATTATCATTCCCGCATTGTTTTAGATGCTCATGCCCGGGAATTAGTCACTTGGTGGGTGACTAATGTAGTTTTTCAGGAGAGGTCATTCCTCTCTTCTTCTCCAACATGTTAGCTGTTTACGGATGCCTGCCTGATTGGCTGAGATGCTTCGATGGGGGACTTTACAACTGGAGGTCACTGGGTCCACAAGGAGCTGGATCATTTAAACACTTTGGAGTTATGGGCCATTCTGTTGGGCTTGCAGTCACTTTGTCGGGATAAGAATGGCTCTCATATTAGGCTTCGCTCTGACAACACCACTGCCGTTGCATGTATCGATTGTGTGGTAGCACATGACCTACACTTCATGCTTTTACAGAACAGTTTTTTGAGTGGGCTGCTTCTAGGGATATTATTTTGTCGGCACAGCATGTACAAGGTTTATACAATGTGACAGGAGACACAGAGTCTAGAGTCAGTAGGATGGATGGTGAGTGGATGTTACAGTCGTGTATTTTCAGGATGATTTGTCGGCGTTTTTATACTCCTGATATCAATCTTTTTGCTACACAGATAAATGCTCAGTTACCTGACTATGTTTCTTGGAGGCCAGACCCATCTGCTATGTGCATTAATGCCTTTCAGTGTGATATCCAGGTCTCTCCGAAAACTGCAGGACTACGGGGCGACAGCGCTGATGATTCTCCCACTGTGGCTAACTCAGGTGTGGTTTACAGTGGCCCTTCAGATGTTGGCAGCCGATCCAGTCTTGCTTCCACGCTGTCCTCTGCTTTTACCGCAACAGCTAATTCTTGCACACCCTCGGGCTTGGGGGTTGGTCTTGACAGGGATGGTGCTCTCCGGGCAGCGTTCACACGTCGAGGCCTTTCGACAGAGGTTGCCCAGTTTATCCTTCGGTCCTGGAGATCTAGCACTAAGGCACAATATGGGCCGAGTATCAACAGCTGGCTGTCATTTTGCCTCGGCAGGGAAGTGGATCCGTTTCAACCACCTGTGAATGTCCTTCTGGACTATCTTTTGTCAGAATTTAAATGGGGGACAGGCCGCGGGTACAGCTCTATGAACACTATCCGGTCTGGCATCTCTGCAGTTGCTACTTTTGATGGACGTCCTGCGGGACAACATCCTTTAGTTTCCCGTTTCATGAGGGCAGTCTTCCTGGAGAGACCGTCTTTTCCCCGCTCTTGCTTGACTTGGGATCCTCGGCTAGTTCTGGATTAATATCTGCAGTCTGGGTCCTACGGAGGATTTGTCCTTTCCTCAGTTATCCATAAAATTGGTCGTTCTTATGTTCTTGTTGACTGGCCAATGTGGCCAGACCTTGCATTTGCTGGACACAAGAAATTTGTTTGTCTCTGAGACTCAGGTTGTTTTTGGGATTGGCGATCTGGTGAAAACTTCCCGTCCTGGGATCCTTCTGTCAAGGGTGGTCTTTGAGGCTTACCCACATGACAACTGCTTATGCGTTGTGCACACCATTGAGCATTATCTTGATAGGACAACGACCATCCGAGGGGCGCTTACGGGTTTTTTCTTGACGACACGACCTCCAGTACGGTTGGCCTCTCGTGATACTTTGCGTTGGGTGAGAGATGTGATGGGGGCTGCTGGCATTGACCTTACTATTTTTTCTCCCCATTCGACTAGGTCTGCATCGTCCAGCAAGGCGGCCCTGGTTTTGCCGTTATTTACGATTGTCTCCACCATTGGTTGGTCCAGGGAATCGACCTTTACGCAACACTACTGGAAGCCCATCGCTCAGCATGGACAGTTTGCGAGGGCAGTTTTGTCATATAATGTTTAGCCTTTTTCTCTGCTCAGGGTTTAATGTGAGGATTCTTTGACCCCATTTTTGGTATGGGTGATGGGTGATTTTTCTTTCCATGTTCCCGTGGGACTGTGTTTCACTATATTTTTGATAATTGTTAATGCTTTCTATCTTCTGAATTACAGTGTTGTGCTTTACTTTGTTCCTATGGATTTTCTTTTCCGCAGCTCCATACTGGCCACCTTTTTCTGAATTTTGTGTGATTTGGTAGGTTTTAGGAACCTCTCTAAAGCTCTCATTGGGTACCGCTGTTATGTCAGTTAAATATTGTGACGTGAAATTGTAAGATTAAACAAGTACTTACCAAGTATGAAGTTTGATCGTAATTTCACGAACATTTAACGACGTCACAGCGTGCACAATGCCCTCCCTCCCTGCCCTATCTATTCACCGAGCTCACTTTGTGGCATAGGCTCTCAGCGGTAGTTGGTGGCTGCTTCCTAAAACCTACTCTCTAAACGGACTGATGGTGGAATGGTAGTAGAGCGTCTCATTGTGCACCACTGTGACGTCGTTAAATGTTCGTGAAATTACGACCAAACTTTATACTTGGCAAGTACTCGTTTAATCTTATAATTCATGTACATGAGGTACATAAATATTTACAAAAAGTGTATTCTATTAAATCCACTGGTCCTGATGAAGTATTACTTTTGATTCGTAAAGAATATTGTGCACAATAGAAAAATCCTTTATGTTTATTTAACAAATCATTAATTCAAGCTAGAGTACCTAATGCATGGAAAAGGGCAAACATAATACCTATCTTTATGAAAGGAGATAAGAAGCAAGCTATTAACTATCGTCTGATTAGTTTAACATGAGTTTTGATAAAATTGTTCAAAAAGATGATCAGAGTTAAGATGGTTGTGTTCCTTGAAACAAACTAATAACCGAAAATCAGCAAGATGAAACTACAGTAAGAACAGTCATCTCGCGCATAATTGGTACTGGACTATCGGCCGCGAGATGAAAAACCATGAGATGAACGATATTGAAATACATGCAAATAGTATAATTGGTTCTTAGGTATGGTACATACGCTTCTTATAACTCCCATTAACCCTCCAAGAATAATTTGCCGAAAATTCACACATACAAGGTTATGCATAATCTGTATGATAATAAACAAGATTGAACACTTTCTGACTATTAATAAAGGTTCAAATATTATCCTACTTACGTCATATGAGTCTGTGACTGGCTTGAGGAGCCTGGCAGTGGTGGCTACTGGTTATTCGCTCTCTCCACCGTTTGTGCATCACCACAACCACCACCACCACCAGCATTGCATGCAACCATTTTTTTCTTTTCCTCGAGTGTATATTTTCTAAGCTTCATCCCCTTGCGATAATCACGCTTCTCTCGTCTACCACGTTTTTCACCACAGTTTCCACCACGATTTTCCCCACTACCACTCATAGAACTCATGTTCCTTGTTATTACAGTGTATTGTACTTCCACTGGAACATTTTCACTAGAGTACCGAAAGTAAATATGCTCCACAGCACAACAAAATAGCAATATTGTTGTTGACCTAGCTCCTGCCATGACACAACCGACCCAAACCAACTATTCAACTGGCGCATGCAGGAGATGCTCGTTTGGCACCGCTAGATGGCAGAAGGCGGAAAATTTGAAATAGACGCGAGATGCTAAATTCGCGAGACTATATTACGCAAGATGACCGTTCTTACTGTACTTTATGTGAGGAATTACTGTATATGTAAATGATTTAGAAAGTAATCTCAAAAGTAGCAAAATTCACAGACAATGTACCAGGCTTGGCAGTAAAGTAATATGCTTTGAAGAATGCCATAGAATTCAAGAGGACATAAATAAACTAATTGATTGGAGAGAGAAATGGCTAATGTAAGGTTATGCATTTTGGCGAAAAAAAATACAAATTTCAAATACAAGATGTGAGACCACGAGCTCAGTGATGTTTAATAAGAAAAAGACCTTGGTGTAATCATTAGTAATTATTTCAAAATGCACACAGATACAAATAAGAAACAAATATAATGTTAGGTCAAATTTCAAGAAATTTGGGTCACAAATTGCCAGAAATAATTAAAAGACTCTATACTGCATTTATGAGGCCACACCTAGATTGGACGATTCAATTCTGGTCACCAAACTACATTAAAGCCCAAAACTTACTGGATAGAGTACAGAGACGGGCAATAAAACTCATTCCTACATTGCATAATTTATCGTATGAAGAACGATTAAAACAGTTAAATATGTTCCTACTCCACAAATGAAAAATTTGGGGAGGTATGATTGAAATCTTCAAAATTCTAAACAATTGTGATTAAATCAATCCAGAAATATTGTATGCAATGAACAATGCGACAGTAACAAGAGGTAACAGCATGGAACGAAAAGTAGGAAGATTGAACACAATTGCTTATAAATTATACATCAATGTTAGAAATGTTGAAACCTGAAAAACCATAGATTGTGAATAAGTCCTGATTACATATAAATTTCCGAGAAACAGGTTTTTATTTACTAATTACACTCCCTTTTCAAACAATTCGGTTCGTGAACAGAATGCCAAACTCATAATTGGCCCAGTTTCCGTATGATAACTTGGTTGCCAAATTAGTTACTGGACAATGGCCTGCAGCACTGTGGGCATCAGTTATGCCGCAGCCATAGGTCAAAGAACACACACTCAAAATTGTTCTTTGATTTGGCGATATTTCTTGTGTTGTGCATAAATTCTTCTATTCTTTTTATACCATAAGTCACCATAGGACTTAAGAAAGCTAGTGAAAGCATAAAGGCAAAAAGGAAAATAGTGGGAACAACAATTGAGGTGAAGAGAGAGATCATGTCGATGATATTGTTTATCCAGGCAGATAATGGGCTTGAAAGTTAACAATGAAGACTTAGATGAATTATTAAAGGTGCAAAGTTTCCTGGAATTATATCACCCTTATAAAACAATAACAAGCCACAGCATAAACATTTTCAATGACAATGCCATGTCTCATTTTAGAAGCCACAGCATAAACATTTTCAATGACAATGCCATGTCTCATTTTAGAAGCATTTTAAAACAGACAAAAACAACTCTTATTGGATAAATTTTTAGGAGACAGAGGCTCACTGTGTTTCAAGGAGAGTTGAGTGGTGCAAAGAGAGAGAAGAAACTCCAGAAAGACAGTTACTTGTTGTTTTTTATGGAAGGGAACTCCCCTTCCAAACAATAACATTTCTTCCCTTATCCTTCCTTGCTAAATTTCACTTATGCCGTCAACTCTCCTCCATACATGTACAGTGAAATTGAAATAGGCAAGTTTTTGTCTATATTTTATCTTTACTATTTTGTGTTTTATTTTATTCTATGTATGTATGTAATGATTTTCATTGGTTTTGTGTATGAACTTGTGCACAAAGTGGTATTGTAAAAGCTGAAATAAGCAATGACTTTTGGTCTAGGAACGGATTAATCCATTATATATTGATTTCTGTTGGGAAAATTGTTTCAGTTTACTAATATTTCGGTTCACGAACAGCTTTTAGGCATGAATCAAACTTGTGAACCGAGGTTCCAGTGTAATTGATTTTGTGATATAAGCTTCTATAAAATTGTTTTGTATGTAATTTTTAAAAATTAATCATGTTTTACAGATGAGAAGCTTGGTGGCAGCACATTCTTACAATTGATCAAATTATTCCCCTCCCAGGATATACCTTCATTAGTGCTAATCTAGTATAGTATCTTCCTCTAACTTCATTCTTTACTATGAAATTACCATGTGCTTTTCTTTTACAAGGTAAATGGTATTTCTATAGGAAATTATAAATTTCTCCAGAGAAAATTATGAAAACTATTAAAATATTTATTAGTAAATATAGGAATAATATAAGTTTATTAGGAAATTGAATTAGTAGTACTGTAGGAAAGAATTACGGTATGAACGAACCAACATCGGCCATGGATGAGCTGAACCTTTATTCTTTGCTAACACCACCATCAAAGCATGAACAACACTGCTGCTCTACTCCCAAAGACCATATTTTCTGAAGCATCACATCATAGTGCACTCATGTACAGCCATTCAAAGAAGTGGTGGTGCCTCTTACGGAGATTTTCGTTCAAAAATTAGATTATGGCAACCCTAACAAATGGAATGAAATATCCTTATAATTTGTCAGGAATGTCACTATATTTGCGAATTATTACTGTAAATGAACTAAAAATAAATTACAATTGATAATTAAGTCTAGTTTATGAGAAGCAACCATCAAATCATGATATTTCATGAAGACTTGTCGAAGCATTTTGACATCAAGGTTTTCATTTAGAGAAATTCAGTAAAAAAAATTCACTTTTTTAATCAAATTTATACATGCATAAGACCATTTATTCATAATGATCTTAAATATTGAGCAAAATACAGCTCAAAAAAATGTTTGAATTGTTTATACATTCTCCATTAAGAATTATGATATGAAATCTACATTGAAACTCTCGCTAGACGATGACGTCATCGGGCAGGACTTTCCTTAAGATGTTGGCAATAGCTTGGAGGAAGTATAACAGCAGAGGCCATGACGTCACACGAGTGTAGCCGCTATAAGCTCCGCCCACCTATGCAAGTCAACCCAAAACATTGCGCTGCTGACTAGAGCCCCGACACTCACCCACCTCAATACTTTGTCCTTATGCCAGCTTGTTCGGTCTATGGCTGCACCAGGAGAAGTGAGGATGGAGAAATATCATTTCACCGGTAAGGTGTAGAGATTTTCACGGCCAATCATTGTATGAAATGCTAGAAAACTGGGTTAGATCATGAGCGCGCCAAAATTTGCGGGAAATCGTAATGACGAGTTGTCTTCATAATTTTACGCACAATTTATCTTATGTGAGATCTCCATGCGAATAAATCAAATTTAAGTAATGCATATATCTATATGTATCAACAGAAGTGCAGTGAACATATACTATTGACTATTAAAAGTCACAAATGTGATAAATCTTGCCGTGTTTGATACAAACTTCTCTGCTACAATATTCAGTTTGACAGTTATGACTTATACAAGCAAATAGTAATCAAATTACTGGACTATATAGTTCCTTGTATCTTCATAATCAATATTAACACATTGTAATTTCTCAAAACCTTGAAAAATTCTGCAAAAAGTCTTGGATAAGGATGTCGAGTTATGGGAGGCAATCATTGGCTCTTCTGATTCCAATAAACTTTTTTGGTAAAAGTGCAGAATGAGGCCTTCTGCCCTTTCTTTTTCTCTCCTTCCCTACATACTCTACATAGTGTACTCAACCCATCTGTGAAGGTTTTAATAAGAGGGATGTAGGAAAAGTTCTTACGATCAGTACTCAGGATAGAACAAGAAATAACGGTTACAAACTAGAATAATGTAGATTTAATAAAGAAATTGGCAGAAACTGGTTTACAAATAGGGTGGTAGATGATTGGAACAGACTAAGTCAGCAGGTAGTTAGTACACAGACAATAGGGAGTTTTAAGAGAAGACTAGACTTCATGGATGCGGATGAGAGGTGGATATAGGTTATAAGGGGATTAGGATTAACAGGAACTACCTAGTGCAGGCCTCAAGGCCTTTTGTAGCTTCCTTATTTTATTATGTTCTTAAGGTTTCAAGCGGGGTAAATCAATATTAATCTCGCAAAACGTCTTTGAAGCTAGGTTATGTTATGTTAGGTTGGTTAAGTTAAGTTAGGTTACGGTTAGGTTATGATTAAGTTAAGTTAGGTTTGGTTCAGATGTGTTGAGTACATTATGTATAGTATGTAGGGAAGGAGAGAAAAAAGAAAGGGCAGAAGGCCTTATTCTGCACTTTTCCCTCAATTTTTTTTTTTTCAATTGAAACATTAGATTGCCTGACTATTTTGGTTCCCTTTTTGCATGGGGCCCTAAAGTCATTCCAGGGCCTCCACTAACGTCATCTATATATATATATATATATATATATATATATATATATATATATATATATATATATATATATATATATATATATATATATACTATATGATCAGAAGGTAACATGAATAATTGGCGATCTACCGACATCCGCATAGGCTGGTTTTTTCTTTTCTCAAGATTACTGTGTACTTTTTTTCTTTTTTTATATATAGTATATCATAGAAGCGCTACATGGAAGGGTATATAAGTCAGTTTCAGAGATGATAAGTTTAGTAGATGCTCAGTATAGATGATAAACGAGCAAGATTTACAGATTATCCTTGCGAGGAGGCGTGAATATATATTTACTTTTCATAGTGTAAAGAATAAAGGAAGACAATTTTGTCAGTTTTTTCACTCAATCCTGTAAGTTCATTTCATGCTGTATCCGTTCAAACAAATTAATAATTACTAATCACATGATATATTGAGGAATCAAGGCAAAAATGAAAACTTTAACGCACGACTCTCCCTTAAACTTTCCCAATGTTTTGGGTTGAATTGTATACTCCGCCCACTCAGCTTCATTTCCCGCTGTAGAGCGGTATGGGACGGGGCCGCTCCTTCTATACTTCCTCCAAGGGCAATAGGCTATTTAACGTAATAAGATATAATTATTATTCAGTCTTCACATAACCGTCAGTAATAGGCAATAATTAGTATATCTTCAAATACTAGTAATATGCTATGATTAATAGATCTTTGAATAATGATAATAATATTATAATTAATGTAACTTTATATAATGATAATAATAATGTTATAATTAATATATCCTTATGTAATAGGTTAAAAAATATATATCTTCAAATAATAATAATAGTAGGCTATAATTGATATATAGTCTTTAAATTATGATATTATAATGTTTAACTATTGGCCCACGATGACGTCATCGTGCAAGATATTTAACCGTTGGCGCACGACATCATGCAAATAATATATCTTCAATTACTAGTAACTAAACTTTAGTTAACATAACCCCTTTAGATGCCAGTAATTAATCTGTGATTGATATATTATCTTCGAATACCGATAACTAAGATTTAATGAATATATCGTCTTCATATAACGGAAACTAAGCTAGGATAAATATAATATATTGTCTTTACATATCGGCTGCATTGTCCTAATACTATTTTTGAATAATTTTTTGCATTATTATGGTGCATAAAAAATTGGTTTTAATGATATAAATAATTGACTTTTAAATAAACAGCAGTGAATGCAATGCCTGTGAGGTGCAGTTGCCAGATGCCACCAGAACGAAACCATCAGAATTTTACGCCACCACTTCTTTGGGCGACTGTACATCTTTTACATAATCCTAATTCATATTATGGGTGAGTTTCAAGAGGGGATGCTCGCAGCCTATGTTGATCTCAAGAAGGCGTTTGATTCACTGTATCACAAGGCACTGTGGGATCTTCTGCATCTCCGTGGGATTCCTACAGGGATTGTTGGTCTATTAACTGGTCTGTACTCCGGGATTCAGAGTGCTGTGAAGTATGTGTGTGTGTGGGTGGGAAGGGGGGTCGTATCCAGCATCTTTCCTGTGCATACAGGGATGCGTTCTTGTTCCATCACTTTTCAATACATGTATGGACTTGGTACTGGGCAGAGTTGTGAACCAAAGTTACTGTGGAGCACCTGTCAGCAACACAAAGAACACTGATCTTGTTTTTGCCAACGATGCAGTAATCTTTGCTGAGTCACTGAAGACTCTGGTGATGGCTCTCGAAGTACTGCACGAGGAGGCGAAGCCTTTAGTTTAGGACTTCAGGTCTCCTGGCCCAAGACTAAGGTTCAGGTGTTTGGAGGCTTGCTAAATGAAACAGTACAGTCTATTCATGTGTGTGAAGAGGACATAGATAACTTGGACAGCTTCACATAGTGTGGTTCATAACAATCGTGGGTCACGTCAAGAAGTCTTACGACGGTTTGGCCTGGCCTATGGTGTTATTGGTACCTCTGTAGTCAGACAAAGATTTTAATCTTCATGTCGCTGATGATTTCTGTCTTACTGTATGGCTATGAGACATAGACACAACACAGATTTGAAGAGGCAAATTGATGTCTTTGGTAGTAAGTGCCTGCAGAATCATGGAGTATCGCTGGAATGACTGTGTTAAATCAGCAACTGTTCCATGAAACTGAATATTACTGGCATATTACCAGCATAGTTCGCCAACATCAACTCCAGCTATATGGGCATGTGGCACATTACCCAGAAGCTGATCCTGCCTGTCAGGTTGTCTCTGAAGGGGACAACCCAGGGTGGAGGAGGCCACAAAATTTGTGGCTGGGGCAAGTCGATGCTTTCTGTTGTGAGTTACTTGGTATGGGAAGAGGGTTTACAATGAGATTGGCACGAGGTGATCGCCAGGACTGGTGTCAGAGGGTGGGCAAGGCAATGCGCCCCATGGTATATGTCTCCAATGATTGATTGATTGATATTAATTTTTGAACCCACTTTCTGGCTTTCTCTATACAATTGCAAAATCATCTACTATAGCTCATCTTTTGATTTCCTTATGAGAACAATATCATCAGCAAGTCTAAGACTATTTAGACATTCTCATTTATCTGAATTTCTAACTTTTCCTATTCCAAGTTCTTCAAAATGTTCTCTAAAACCACCGTGAACAGTTTACGAGGAATTAGTCGCCTTATCTGACTCCTTTCTGTAATGATATTTTATTTCTGATCTTATATAGCATTATTGTAGCAGTGCTTTCCTTATAGATGTCTTTTAATATCTTCACATATATTTCCCCTACCCCTTGTCTCGAGAGATTTCATTACTGCTGAGGTTTCCACTGAGTCAAAGGCTTTTTCATAGTATTTGAAAGCTATACAAAGTGGCTTCGTGTATTATGCATATTTTGTAACTACTTGATCAATAACATTTATGTGGTCAGTTATTGAATTACCACTCCGGAAACCTGTTTGCTCTTTCGGCTGGTTTGAGTGTTGCATTGCACTAATTCTATTCATGAGCACTTGTGTAAAATGCTTGAGTACTACAGACAGTAGATTTATTGGATGCTAGTTTTTTAGGTCTTTTATGTCTTCATTCTTGTGAATTAGAATTGTTATAGCATTTTTCCTGGTACTCTGTACAGAACAGGTTTGCAAGCATTTGGTAAAAAGTATTGCGAGTTTGTCTAGTGGAAAAGTGCCTGTATCTTTCATTAAGTCAATCTTCACCTGCTTTGCCTCTGGTCATTATTTTTTATGTTATCTTTATTTAATTTATGCTTGCACAGGATACTTCAGTGTTCATATTCTCCATGCTGGAGTCTTCGATTTATGTATCATTACTGCTATACAATTTTCTATTGAATTCCTTCACTACCTTGATCACCTCATCTCTTTTATTAGTAATCTGACTTTGTTCATCTTTTAGAGCAAACCGTTGCTTTTTGCAAATGCCAAGTGTTCTCCTTTGCCATCTTCATACATGTACCCTTGTTTAGAGTTTTGGTTGCACCTGCTTAGCTCCTGGTTTGCACCTAATTTTGCTCCAATGATCAATGAAATGTTAAGCTTTCTCACCATAACAAGGTAGTGTTCCATTGAGAAGGCTCTTTGTCCACCACTACAAATTTTATTTTCCTCTATCATTTTCGTATCATTTATATGGTTTACTTCTTCCTTCCATCAGTTCTTTGAATTTTTGCCTCTCCCTTTCTTTCATACACTTTTCAATGATTACTTCTTTGTAATCCTTAAAATTTTTGGGTCTGAATGTTCTTGCTAAGATCTTCTCTGTTGCAGTCTGATTGGTGTAGCACCTCTATATAAACCTAACCTCATGATTTCCTCATTCTCATCAATAAGCTCTTTATTTAATTTATGTTCTTTGTTTCTTTCCTATCAATTTATTTTCAAATTTATAGTTTTTTAATCCATATATTATTACATTATTTATCTTCTTTGTTGCATTTCTGACTATGTTTGCTTTGTCTTAATTGATTTAATTACCTCTTTTTCCATGTTTTCTTTATGTTCCATTTGTTGTTGCTTGAATATTTAATTGAAGCTTATCTTATCTTTTCTTTACTTCATTATTTACTAAATCTTGAGTTTCTTAAATTTCTTGCTTTGCCTTGGGTCCTATTTAAGTCCTTTTTATATATATATATATATATATATATATATATATATATATATATATATATATATATATATATATATATATATATATATATATATATATATATATATATATATATATATATATTTTTTTTTTTTTTTTTTTTTTTTTTTTTTTTTTTTTTCCAATTTGGTAAATCTTACTAATAGCATCTCCTCACGGATCACCAAAATATTGACATAGGTGATAAGGTATGTAATGCACAACACGTTTGTGGTGGTTTTATTTGGGGAATGGCCTTAGTTTGGCTACAGAGGCTCTTTAAAAATCTGGTAGGTGCCTCAAATTCTAAGTCCACACAGGTGTTAAGTTATGGTTAGGTTAAAGTTGTTCGGTTAGGTTACTGTTATGTTATGGGTAGGTTAGGTTAAGTTTGGTTCAGTTAGCTCCGGTTATATAAGATTTTGAATTTTATTACCCAAAAGCTAGGGTTTTCAACCTTAGATTTATTTCTGGATTTGTGTAATAAAATGTAAAAATCTTAAATAACCGAACCTAACCTAACTTAACCTAACTAAAACATAAACGTAACCTAACCTAACAATCTTAACCTAACCATAACTCAACATCTGTGTGAACCAAGAATTTGAAGCACCTACCAGATTTTTAAAGAGCCTCCGGCTAAACTAAGGCCGTCCCCCAAATAAAACCACCACTAACGTGTTGTAGATTACGTATCTCATCACTTATGTCAATATTTTGGTGATCCGTGAGAAGATGCTATTAGTAAGATTTACTTTCAATTTATCTCTGTTAATTTCATTCCTCAACTCATATCTCGCCACACGTTTAGTGAAGGTTAACTGAAGTCTATTTATTAGAAAATTGATTTTAAGTATTTATTTATGGATAAAGGAAACTCCACTGTAAAATTGTTTCTTGTACACACTTTCAAAACTCTCCACTGCTTTCCTTCTTTTTTTCTAAAGTACTCAAGCTATTCACACTTATTTATCCAACTGTCAAGAAACTGTCCTTATCAGGGCAGAATGGTGCCCCTTCCCTCTTCATAGCCATCTTGCCCTCCTCACTATGGGGTCACTGGCAGCAAGCAATGGTACTATAGTGCTCTTCTAGAAGGACCATAGGGCACATCGTCAGGTTATAATTCTGAAAATAAGCTCTGGAGTTTACTGCACTCCTTGTTGGTTCCATCTTAACATGTATTACTAATGCGACCAAGTAAAGGTGGGGATGAGCTTAAGATACGCCTTTAGGAAAGCTACCTCTGGTTGCTAGCCTCTTTTTCCTAATATTTCTGTGGAGCTATGCCTATGGCAATCTCACAACCACTCATCTCGAATTAACCTCATTGGTTATGATACTGCCACTGTGCAAAGCAAAGGTTATTCCATCGGTATCCGAGACTGCGAGAGATAAGCCTGCAAAATTCAATGAGATGATGTTCAATTTATTATAATAAAAACATTTATTTCATGGGTTAAATGATAAATAATGTTTGTGTTTTCTTGTGACTATGTTTTTGCCTGTCTGTGTGTATTTTGACAAAGCATTATCTTTCCTTCTACTTCCAGAAATCAAGAAGATGGTGAAAAACACTGAACCACCTCTTTCTGACTCTGCACGGAAGGAGATCGAGGCCAAATTGGAGCGGTGTCGTAATCAGCAGAACAATCCCAACTCATCACAATACCGTGCAAACTACTCTGAATGGGATGATGAGGATCTGCCCATTGCCTCCTCTCCCTTCAGTGGAGATGTATCGATGGGTGTGGAGAGAATCAGGTCCCCGTCTGCTTACTGATGGATACAAACATGCAATGCGAAGCACTGGCTCAGGTGGGATGGGATATTAAGGCCTAAACAGGGCTTCCATATAGTAAATCTCTTAGGGTGAAAATAAGGATGGAGTGCAATTCAAATACTATAATGCATTTGGATAATTGTCAATCAGTTGGCCGTTGTTTTTGGAGTTGTGGTTGAAAAGGATGGGAAATATTTTCCATAGGTAACAAAGGATAACTAAATGGACAGTAATGTTGTTAATGCCAAATTATTCTAATAAAGTACATCTATGGAAAACACTATTTTAATAGTTTTACTCCACTTCACAAAATCAAAAAATTATAAATAATTGTTTTATCCCTTATAGATTATGACATCAATAAATAATAGTTAATTTCTCCTCCCACCTCATATGCTGTAATGTATATCTGTCCTACCTTTATGTTGAGTTTCACAGCAGAATAATTTTTTTCTACTTTCATATGCACTAAAAAAAATTTTTAGGTACTCGCATCCCTTGACATTCCCTGATTCAATTTTTGTGGTTCTAGTTTTAATTAAAAGACCACAAGAAAGAGAGAGAGAGAGAGAGAGCTAGCTAGCGAGCGAGCGAGGGAGGGAGGGAGGGAGAGATCTATCCATAACCGAGAGTAAATGTCATCTAATGCAAACATAATTGTAAGATTAAACGAGTGCTTACCAAGTATGAAGTTTGATCGTAATTTCACGAACATTTAACGATATCACAGTGGTGCACAATGAGACACTCTACTACCATTCCACCATCAGTCCGTTTAGAGAGTAGGTTTTAGGAAGCAGCCACCAACTACCGCTGAGAGCCTATGCCACAAAGTGAGCTCGGTGAATAGATAGGGTAGGGAGGGAGGGCATTGTGCACCACTGTGACGTCGTTAAATGTTCGTGAAATTACGATCAAATTTCATACTTGGTAAGTACTCGTTTAATCTTACAATTTCACGTCACAATATTTAACTGACGTCACAGCGGTACCCAATGAGAGCTTTAGAGAGGTTCCTAAAACCTACCTAATCACACAAAATTCAGAAAATAGTAGCCAGTATGGAGCTGTGGAAAGAAAATCCATAGGAACAAAGTAAAGCACAACACTGTAATTCAGAAGATAGAAAACATTAACAATTATCAAAAATATAGTGAAACACAGTCCCACAGGAACATGGAAAGAAAAATCACCCATCACCCATACCAAAAATGGGGTCAAAGAACCCTCACATTAAACCCTGAGCAGAGGAAAAGGCCAAACATTATATGAAAAAACTGCTCTCACAAACTGTCCGTGCTGAGCGATGGGCTTCCGGTAGTGTTGTGTAAAGGTCGACTCCCTGGCCCAAACAATGGTGGAGACAATCGTGAATAACAGCAATCCCAGGGCCGCATTGCTGGACGATACAGACCTAGTCGAATGGGAAGAAAATATAGTAAGGTCAATGCCAGCAGCCCCCATCACATCTCTCACCCAACGACGCAAAGTATCACGAGAGGCCAACCGTACTGGAGGTCGTGTCGTCAAGACAAACCCCGTAAGCGCCCCTCGGATGGTCGTTGTCCTATCAAGATAATGCTCAATGGTGTGCACAACGCATAAGCAGTTGTCATGCGGGTAAGCCTTAAAGACCACTCTTGACAGAAGGACCCCAGGACGGGAAGTTTTCACCAGATCACCAATCCCCAAAAACAACCTGAGTCTCAGGGACAAACAAATTTTTTGTGTCCAGCAAATGCAAGGTCTAGCCACGTTGGCCAGTCAACAAGAACATAAGAACGACCAATTGTATGGATAACTGAGGAAAGAACAAATCCTCCGTGGGACCCAGACTGCATATATTAATCCAGAACTAGCTGAGGATCCCAAGTCATGCAGGAGCGGGGAAAAGACGGTCTTTCCAGGAAGGCTGCCCTCATGAAACGGGAAACTAAAGGATGTCCCACAGGACGTCCATCTAAAGTAGCAACTGCAGAGATGCCAGACCGGATAGTGTTCATAGAGTTGTACCCACGGCCTGTCCCCCGTTTAAATTCTGACAAAAGATAGTCCAGAAGGACATTCACAGGTGATTGAAACGGATCCACTTCCCTGCCGAGGCAAAATGATAGCCAATCCAAGGTAAAGGCATTAATGCACATAGCAGATGGGTCTGGCCTCCAAGATACATAGTCAGGTAACTGAGCATTTATCTGTGTAGCAAAAAGATTGATATCAGGAGTGTGTAAAAACGCTGACAAACCATCCTGAAAATACACGACTGTAACATCCTCTCACCATTCATCCTACTGATTCTAGACTCTGTGTCTGCTGTCACATTGTATAAACCCTGTACATGCTGTGCCGACAAAATAATATCCCTAGAAGCAGCCCACTCAAAAAACTGTTCTGTAAAAGCATGAAGCGTAGGTCGTGTGCTACAACAACGATCAATACATGCAAGCGCAGTGGTGTTGTCAGAGCAAAGCCTAATATGAGCCATTCTTATCCCGACAAAGTGACTGCAAGCCCAACAGAATGGTCCATAACTCCAAAGAGTTTAAATGATCCAGGTCCTTGTGGGCCCAGTGACCTCCAGTTATAAATCCCCCATCGAAGCACCCCAGTCAGTCAGGCAGGCATCTTTAAACAGTTAACATGTTGGAGAAAAAGAGCAGAGCGACCTCTCCTGATAAACTACATTAGTCACTCACCAAGTGACTAATTCCCGGGCATGAGCATCTCAAACAACGCAAGAATGATAATCGCCATAGGACCGAGAGAGATCCCTGTTATGAATAATCGCCAGGTACCTGTAACGGAGAGGAGCTAACTCTACAGCAGGGCCAGAAGCCACCGCTAAACCAATAAAAGACGACAAGTCTTGTAAGGTGATATCTCTGTTGAGGAGGAGCAAACCTTTTACCTTGATGCGCTCCCCCCTACAGGAGAGCAAAGTCAAGGAAACAGAGTCAAGAACCACACCAAGGAATGTAACCCTCTGGGTAGGCTCCAGGACCGAATTCCGCACATTGATGGTGAGACCCAGAGAATCAAAGAAGTGCAAGGCATAGCCCACCTGGGCCTGCAAGGCCTCTACCGATGAAGCAATGAAAAGACAGTCATCTAAATAACAAACCACAACCATTCCAAGGGACCGAAGGTGGGAGAGGACAGGTTTCAGTAACTTTGTAAAGGTACGAGGAGCAGAAGATAACCCCTGAGGGAGACAAGTAAATCTAAAAGCGGGGCCCTTCCACCAAAACTGAAGCCACTTCCTATCCTCAGGCCTAACATAAACTGAATAATAGGCATCCTTGAAATCAACTGTAACAAAAAAACAGATAGGGAGGATTAAAGGAATCACATCCTTTAGAGTGTCCATCTTAAAAAGGATGTAAGGCACATGAACATTAAGGTCCATCAAGTTTAGGATAACCCTCGACGGCCCGAACCGGCTTTATGATGGGAAACAAAACCGTGATCTTCAGGTAAACAAAGCTCCACTATTGACTGTTTGAGGAACTGACATAAGGCATCGTTCAAGGTCTGATCATCGGCCCGAGACAGGGTGAGAGGACGTGGAGGCAGTCTGAAAAGGTATGGACACAAATTCTAGAAATTTTCCCTTCACCACATCATGAATCCAAGGATCCTGCATGAGACCCCCACAGTAGGTTAGCAGAGAAAATCTTACACCCTCTAAAGTTATCAGGTGTATTAACTAAAGGAGGAAACCCGGAACTCACTGGAGAGGTTACTGCAGCTTCGGCCCATGCATCCCTGGGGAGGCTGCTGGCCTAAAAAAGGCCGGGACTGGAAGTAGCACTTACCAAGGTACTAATATGGCAAGAAAGCAACAGCTGCTTCCATTCCTAGGTCAGGTCACTTTGGGAATCACTTTTGTGTGTATCTAACACATCACTTTCCCTCACTAGCACAAGTTACTTAGGTGTTATTACAGTGTTACATCCGTCTCATTATGAAGGTCACCTAGGTGTTAAAGGGTGTGTTTTGCACATATAACACACTTGTCTATTGCTTTTCTGTCACAATGACTTCGTTCATCGGATGTAAATTGTTACTTACTTGTTACTTGTTGTCGTTATTTAACAGGTCACACTCAGCCAATGGCGCTCTGCAGGACCGTTCACGTATGATTTTATCAAAGAGCATATGAATCACGAATAGTCATGTCATTAAGATTGTAGCACTCAGAGAATAAGTATGTCTTTATTGTGTTAACAACTGACCACGGAGGCCGACCTAACCTAACCGTTAGATTAAATGGTAAATTTATACTTTATGCTAATATTCCCTATCTCTACCCACACCCCACCAACCCTCCCAACAAGCTTGGGGGACCGTGGGGAATCGGGGGTTTTGGGGGGGAGGCATATGTGAGTGATATATGGCCTTTGAAAAATCTAGGGGAAATTCCCTAGATTTAGGAAAAACTCCCCAGATCTAATCTAATTTACCCTAATCTATCCTAACCTGGGGGGCTGCGCCTCCCCTGGACCCCCCCGCTGACACTGTTGTAACCTAACCTATCCTAACCGTGGGGGCTGCGCCCCCCCTGGACCCCCCCCGCTGACATTGTTGTAACCTAACCTAACCTAATTATTGGTTGAATTGCAAATTTACCAAGTATAATTTCATAACTCACAATACCTTAACGAGAGCATAAAGTTCCTGGCTGTGGGTCATCCTCTACTATTCCTCCAAGGAGCCACACACTGGGGACACTGAACAGCTGCTGGTAGGACGCCGTGTTCCCTCAGAAACTCGTAACACAAATTGTTTTTGGAATGAAATTTTGCGATAATTTCCCAATAATCGAATTCGCAACTTCTTTCTTCTTCTTCTTCTTGGGAATTTGATGGGGCCGTGCAGGCTGTGGTGCCACAGCCTCTAGTGCCCCAAAAGTGCAGGTTGCAGATGAATGAGTGGATCAGATCCTGTTGAGTTGACCTGTCCTTTGGAGGAAGGTCCTGGTGTGTTTGAGTACTTTGAAGGCCAGGCCAGGATCTTGAGAGCCACCTAAGATGTCTGTTATTGTTGGTCTGCGGATGTGGAGAGACGACAGTGAGTGAAGGAGTGCCATGCGGTGGGAGTGGTGACGAGGACAGTGAAGTAGGAGGTGTTCTGGGGTGTCTGGTTGTGTTGGGCACCAAGGGCAGTGGGGGTCATCAGTCATGCCCAGCTTGTGTAGGTGGGAGTTTAGGCGGCTGTGTCCAATTCTGAGTCTGGTGACGGCAGTGTCAAGGGCACGGCTGGGAGAGTAGGTCCACCAGTGGTGTCGTGTGTCTTGTCTAATGCGTCCAAGTGAGGTGTACTGTAGAGCGTTAGTCAGGTCTGTGTCCCAGTGTAGTCTACAGGCTGTGTGGAGGTTAGTCAGTGAGTCAGTCTGGTCAGTGGGGAGGTGTATGGGGAAGGGGTGGGAGTGTGCTTCCGCTGCCGCTCTATCGGCCACTGTATTACCCATGATGCCGACGTGTGAGGGGACCCACTGAAGGTGGATGGAGAAGCCAGAAGAGGACAGTTGGAGAAGAAAGTGGTGAATGGTGAAGCAGAGGGAGTGGTGTGTTTTGGGGCGGTGGCGCCGGATGAGTTGGAGGGCTGAGAGGGAGTCTGAGAAGAGAGTGACTGAGCAAGGGGAGGTGAGTGTGGTGGCAAACCTGAGGCCCTCTCTGATGGCAAAGAGTTCTGCCGTCAGAATGGAGGCAGAGGCCGGAAGCCTCCAGGCAGTGGCAGTGTTACGTACTGGGACATACATAGCAGCTCCAACAGAGGGAGGTGTTGGGAGGCGGGAGCCGTCAGTGTATATGTGGAGGGAGTTGTGGTAGTGAGTGTGCAGGAGGTTGTTGAAAATTGTCCTGCCCTGCACCGGACAGTGTGCCTTTGACCATTGTGTGTCTGTGCGCAGTGTCAAGGATATTAAGGAGGAGAGGGGAAACCAAGGGCCCAAAGGGGAAGTCTTCTCGAGAGTGAGAAAGCAGGGGGGGGTCACCCGGAGGGAGGCAAAGAAGGAGAGGGCTCTTTCTACAAATGGTGTGTGGGCTTGATATGGTAGGGGGCCAAGAAGTGGTGCCCTACTCTGTCGGAGGAGGAGGGAGTGGAGGGCGTGGCAGTTAGGTGAGGATGCAAGTTTGGTGTAGGTGCGGACAAGGAGGGTGGAGCGTCGGTGTGACAGTGAGGATAGGGAGGATTCTGCCTGAAGGGCTGTGACTGGGGAGGACCTGAAAGCTCCCAGGGCTATACGCATGGCTGTGTTTTGAATGACATCCAGTTTATGGAGAAGTGAAGGTGAGGCCGCCCCATAAACCTCACATCCGTAGTCTAAGCGACTCCGGATATAGGCACAATAGAAACGAAGGAGGGTATGCCTGTCCGCACCCCACTTGACCCCTGCCAGGGACTTCATTAAGTTTAGTCTTTTAAGACATGAGGTCACCAGGTAGTGTATGTGACGGCTCCAGGTTAGACGGGGGCCGTCCACTACTATACCTAGAAACTTATGTTGGGTTTTGAAGGGAATGGGTGAATCTTTGATGGTGACCACAGGTATGTTGGGTATTCGCCTTCTGGTGAAGCACAGAAGGCTAGACTTCTGGGCACTCACCGTTAGGCCCCAACGTGATGTCCAAGAGTCTATGGCATCAAGCCCACGTTGAAGGTTAAGTTGAGCCTCCTGGATAGTGGAAGCAGAGGAAAGGAGGGAAATGTCATCAGCATATAAGAGTGCATGTGTGCATGGAGAAGAGGGAAAGTCTGAAAGTAAGACATTGAAAAGGAGAGGACTGAGAGGAGAACCCTGTGGGACACCTCTGGTGACTGGGTAAGACCTAGAGTAGGAGTTACCTATCACCAGAGAGAAGGACCTGGAAGACAGGAAGGACTGAACCCAATTGAGTGGGGAACCATTGAGTCCCAGGCGGGAAAGTTTTTCAATAATGGCATTATGTGAAGAGGAGTCAAAGGCTCCTTTGAGATCAAGAAAAGCTATCAGAGTGAATTGCTTGTGGTTAAATCCTTCCTGAATGTGGTGCTCTAGCTGGAGCAGGGCATCCAGGGTGCCCCGGTGAGGACGGAAGCCAAACATGTTAGGGGGAAGAAGGTGTTTGTGTTCCAACCACCATGTTAGTCTGTCATGCACTATGTGTTCTAATACCTTACTGAAGTTAGAGAGTAGACTGATGGGCCTGTAGGAGGAAGCCTCCGACAGGTCCTTGCCAGGTTTGAGAATAGGAATTGTGATGGCATTACGCCACACAGAAGGGAACGTGCCAGATTGCCAGCTGGCGTTGAACACGTTCAGGAGGAGGAAGATCAGAGGATCTGGGAGGCGGCGAAGAAACTCATTCGGGACATTGTCCGGCCCCGTCGCCTTCCCAGCAGACAGTGCTTGTAAAGCTGATGAAAGCTCTTGGGGAGTTATAGCTGTGCTAATTGTGTGGCCGTGTGAAGAAGGAGGTAACACAGGTGGAGGTATAGGGTCAGGGGAGCCGAGGACAGTGTGTATGTTGGAGGCAAGGCACTCGGCTTTTTGGATGTTGTTGACAAGGAGGACACCGTTACTAGTTAACGGGAAGGTAAGAGGGGGCTGAGGGTGAACCATCTTCCTGAAGAAAGACCAAGCCTGGGAGACTGAGGAAGAAAAGGACAGAGAGGCACAAAAGGAGGCCCACGCAGAACGTTTCTCATCAAGAATAACACGCTTGCACTGGGCCTCTAAAAGTCTGAAGCGACTGCGAAGGGGAGGGATGGGATTCTTACGCCACATGTCAAAGGCATGTCGTTTGGCCTGAAGGGCTGCTGCACACCTTCGGGACCACCAGGGGACCCGGAAGGAGTGGGAGGGACGGGAAGTGACGAGGTGAAAGTGGTGGGACCCTACATCTACCAAGGTGTCTGTAAGGTATTGAATTTGACTTTGTGAAGGGAGGATGGTGGGAGGAGTTTTTGAATTAATCTCTTTTTGAAAAGAGCCCCAGTCTCCCTTTTTAAAGGACCAACGAGGTCTGCGTGATGAAGGGGGGGGTGTTGGTATTGAAGGGAAGGAAATGACAACAGGAAGGTGGTCACTCCCCATGTAAGGGCCAGTTGTTATAGTGGTGAGGAGGAGAGGGCCATTCCCCAGGCAAAGGTCCAAGGTAGAGGGGTTCCCTGAAACTGGATTGGTCCTGGTAGGGAGGCCAGGTGGAGTAAGGAGAGAGAAAGTTGCACTGTCTGCCAGGAAGGTCGAGAGGGACAGACCCGAACGGTTTCTTCGGCTCCTGGGGAGGGCTGGTTCCCAGAAGTCGTGATGGGCGTTAAAATCACCCATTATTAAGGCTGGGGAGGAAAGCTGTGAAAACAAATGCTGGAACTCCTGAAAGGAGATATCCAAGCATGGGTTGTAAATTAAAAGGATCTGAAGGGGCCCTGAGTTAAAGGTAATAGTCACCCCCAGGTACTCTAGTCTGCCCCCGGGGTAGGGAGTGATAGTGAGGAGGCTAGAAGAGAGGGATTGGTGGACAAGCAGTAGCAGGCCGCCTCCTGCTCCGCCTGCCCCCCTGTCCACTCTGTAAGAAGAATAGTTGGGGAAGGAAGGGGAGAATGCGTCAGTGAGCCACGTCTCACAGACACCAACAACAAGAGGTGAATAGGAAGACAGCGTGGTTTTAAAGACTGGAAGTTTCCAGTACAGGGACCGGGCATTCCAGAGTATGAAGTGAGAGGGGAGAACAGAATTCACTGCGTGAGTGATGTGAAGAATGAGAATAGTCCTGGCAAGCACTGGAGGAGGCTTTCTTGAAGGCTGTAACCTGTTAGGAGAAGATTGATAAATTTAAGTGCAAGTGGTGCTAATCCCATAATGAAGGCAGATAAGGAGAGACCCGAAGCATGCTGGGCCTGTGAAGGTGCCGTAGGAGGCTCAAGGCATGCACTGCCCTGTGAGGGCAGGGGCTGCTGGGCTGCTGGCTGTGTGGCATGGGGCTGGAGTTCAGGCTGGGGAGGTGTGGGTTGAGGTGGGGGAGGAATGGGTTGAAGTAGGCGAGGAGCAGTATGAGGTGGGATAGGAGTGGGTTGGGGTAGAGGGTGAGGTGGTAGGGGTGTGGGGAGAAGGAATACCTCCTGTAAACGGGTATCCCTCCTAGGAGAGCTGGGGCAAGAGGGGGGTTTTGGCCGACGCCTGGGAGAGCGACGGCCCCTCTGGGATTTGGGTGTTTGAGGTGTGCATAGGTTAGTGGATGGGCGTTGAGGGGTGGAGTAGTCCTGGGCAGCCAAAGGAATTACTGTGACCTTAGGGCTAAGTGGCTTGGGAGGGGCTGGTTGTGGGGCAGGTGCAGGTGGTGGTGCCTGAGGAGGTGTTGTATTCTCCTCTGGTGAGGAAGTTGGTCTGAAGGACCCTGGGCGGATGCCCCTCAGCTTACGCTTAACCTCCATTATAGTGTGGTCAGGCTCATGTTGGAGCTGCTGTAGTTGCAGTGCCTGAAGATATGCCGGGCACTGCCTGTAGGTGGGGCGGTGGTTGCCATCACAGAAAAAGCATGTTTCGGGCCGGGTACAAACCTCGGCATCATGGTAACCACTGCACCTCCCACAGCGGTTTTTGCCGTTGCAGGAGGCGTTGCCATGGCCAAACAGAAGGCAGCGGGTGCACCTGAGGACAGGGAGGGTGTGGAGCCTAACACGGTAAACTGCAGAGTTTAGGGCAATCCTATCAGGGAGGGCCCCTCTAAACTTAATACGAATGGCCATATTGGCCATCGTCTGCCCGTCCCTGACAAAAGCTGGTAGTCTAAAAACGTCTATGATTTGAGTTGGGGCATCGTCTAGTATGGTAAGGTTGGTGAGTATGTCCTGTGTGGCCATTTCGGGGGATACTAGGTATATCCTCCCAAACATGTAAGTGGGGTCATCGTCTGTCACAACCCAGCATTTAACAGACCACTCCCCCAGCGTGGTGACCGACTCAGGAGGTTGAGAGAGGTTTTCGAGGTTGGCTACCTCGAATTTTATGCCCCTGCCGCCACCAGTGATGGTTAGGGTCTTCTCAACATATTTTTTGCCAAATATGGAAGAGTAGATAGCCGTGGCCACTTTACCAGGGTGAATAAAGCACCTGTTCCCCTCAGCAGAGCGGATGATGATATATTTAGAAAAAGAGGGTTGCAGTGGTTGAGGTTGGCGTGGGGGCACAGCTCTAGCGTTAGGTGAGGGTGGCGAAGCAGCTACTTGGGCGAAGGAGCGATCATTGCATTTTGTGGACTTAGCTGTATGTTCGTTGGTCTCACCAGACGATGGAGAAAGAGAGCGAGTCCGTTTCAGGACCGTCGTGGTGGCGTCCATGTGGGCGGCAGCATGGGCGGCGGCAGCTGCCGGTGGGTCACAGCCGTCGTCAGTCAGCATGAGTCCATTTGCCGTTCGTCGGCTGTCGATGCGGCGGGACTCGATATTGCAGTAAATCCTGCACTTGGGCACTTGTAGGCACCCACCGAACCGTAAATAAGGTTGGGGTGGCGTGTGTGGTTGCGGCTGAGAGAGGTAGGTCTGCACTCTACCGTGGTTCTAGCGCGTCTCCGTATGTCCTCTCTCTCTCACTCTCTGTTTAGTTTCTCGAATTCGCAACCTTCACAAGTGGTTTCAATGGTAGCCATGATAGAACTGAGGAGAAAAATGTCTCCTGACCTGTGTTTCTACCTGTGCCACGCCTAGTATTACATATAGAAAGTTGTGATTGGCGCAGCTGGTGCTGGTAATTGGTGGTGGCACGTCATTGGACAGAGGAAATATAGACAATATAATAATCCTCTCTAGCAACTACCCACAAGCCCATGCTATAAACAAAAGCCTATGCTATAAACAATTGATAGTGTTTTTTTGTTTATGTTCAAGTGTCATATCCACCTGCCTGGACGCAGCACATTTCCGGACGTATACATAGTACCTACGTGACGTCACACATCCGGGGTTCAGATCAGCCGCCATTTTGAAAGGCAAACAAACAACATTATCTTACAACAGATGGTCAAGAAACGTCCTAAAACCCGACTATTGATAACACAATACCTACTGTACCTAACTGTCTATATACAGAAGCGATATTAAATAACAGACTTGATAGGGAAACACCTTAATTATATCTGACATGTAAGTAATAACCTCGGGAGAAGACATTAATGTTATCTCCATATTATTCCTCAACTACTTTCATTTTCAATTTTTACACAAAGCAGTGTGCCATATAGCCTTTGTTGCCTGGCACATTCCCCCCCCCCCCCCCCACATTACAATTACACAAAGCAGTCTCCCAAACATGTATGTACATAGTTTTCTACATACTTGTATTCATTGATGTATATGGATTTGTCTTGAATGTTTGTTTATAATCTAAGATCTAATCTATTGTATTTTACAAGTCAATAAATTTTCTTGGTTTTCTATCATGTTTACCTAAAAGGACATTATTTTTAAAGTAAATTACAACAATAATTTAATATGAATACTTAGATGGTTTGGAAACCTGAAAAGACTGGGTGAGTTGCCAAGAAGGATGTATAATGCTGGGATCACCTGGGTAACGTAATCCTTCTATTGCCACTTAGAAAACAATATGAAAACATAAAAGCTCATAAAAAAATAACTTATTGTTAATTGAAAAGTTAAAATCAAGGATGGATAAATTTTTATTTAGGTTAGGTTATTTTCTTAAGCAATTTACTGTCGAGCAATTGATAGTTTGAGAAATTATTTCTTGAGCAATTTACTGTCGAACAATTGACTTCGAAAAATTTACCTAGATTCAGGCTATAATATGGCAATCTGGAAAAAAAATCTAAAGTAAAACGCCTAACTTTTGGGTAATGATATATAAAAAGCTTATATAACCGAACCTAACCGAGCCAAACCGTACCTAACCAAACCTAATCTAACCATAACCTAACGCAACCTAACCGGTATTAATTTACATTTTCATCAGAATGCTCTAGAGAATTTAGGATTGTACTTTTGCATTACCTGTTGCATTTTGATAAGGTTTTCTTAATCCAAATTCCATCGCAAATTCTTAGTTTGTGAGATATTCAATGTTTTCTGTGAGATCTCTTCGAAAAGTAAAGTTTTGTTTTGTTTTAACAAGGTTCTGATATTTGTCAATGTAGGTTAGGGTTTTGGTTAATTTTGGCTATGTTATGTTAGGTTCAGGTAGATTCGTAAGACGACCCAGTCTGTTTTTTTGAAAAAGCAATTTTTTTCTGATAGATTTTGATGTGTTTTGAATTAATCTGATGTTTGTTTGTTATGCCAGGCAATTTTTTTCAGGGTAAAAATTTCCACAAGAAAGTCAGATTAATTCAAAACCATCAAAATCAATAGGAAAAATTTTTCTTTCAGTAAACCTAAGCAAACCAAATTAAAACTAATCTAACCTAAGTAAGACTAACCTAACTAATGTCCCTGTGGGTACCTTAAAAGCCCTCAATTCTTCAAATGTGTAGGCACTCGTCGAATTCACCAGATAGTGTAAAATGTATATGTATGTTATGGCCGGAAGGCATTTATGGTCACTACCCAGTGATGACGTGAGATCATTTCGATGTCACAGTGAACTCACATGACTGACATGACTGGCATGACTGATGACCCCCACTGCCCTTGGTGCCCTACACAACCAGACACCCCAGAACACCTCCTACTTCACTGTCCTCGTCACCACTCTCACCGCATGACACTCCTTGACTCCTTCACTCACTGTCGTCTAGTAGTGATTAGTGATGGGCGCTCGTGAACGAAATCACTCGTCTCTCCACCTCCGCAGACCAACAATAACAGACCTCTTAGGTCTGCCCGGCATAGGTGGCTCTCAAGACCCTGGCCTGGCCTTCAAAGCACTCAAACACACCAGGACCTTCCTCCAAAGGACAGGTCAACTCAACAGGATCTGATCCACTCATTCATCTGCAACCCGCACTTTTGGGGCACTAGAGGCTGTAGGACCACAGCCTGCACGGCCCCATCAAATTCCCAAGAAGAAGAAGACTGACATACTGACATACATATATTAGGTGACCGTGATCTCATCGTAATGTTACAATTGTGAGCTAACAATGTTGACATCACTATGAAATCATACTGATATCATCACAGCGATACCAAGGAAAACAAGGAAGAACATATATGTTCTTCGAAAGAAGAAAATATGTTCTTCGAAGGAAGAACATATTATGTTCTGCCTTGTTTTCCTTGTATGGTTGTTGTTTACAAATGTAAATCTTTGTACTTGTGCTATAATTCGCTATACTTGAAAATCAAGTATAGCGAACTATAGCACAAGTACAAAGATTTACATCTGTTAACAACAACCATACAAGGAAAACAAGGCAGAACATAATATGTTCTACATGGCGTTTAGTTCTCCTTGGTCAATTTTCATAATTTCAGCGGCATATATATATATATATATATATATATATATATATATATATATATATATATATATATATATATATGTATATATATATATATATATATATATATATATATATATATATATATATATATCCTTTATATATATATATATATATATATATATATATATATATATATATATATATATATATATATATATACATATGTATAGTCTATTTATATGTATATATATATATATATATATATATATATATATATATATATATATATATATATGTATATATATATATATATATATATATATATATATATATATATATATATATATATATATATATATATATACATATATATATATATATATATATATATATATATATATATATATATATATATATATATGTATATATATATATATATATATATATATATATATATATATATATATATATATATATATATTATATATATATATATATATATATATATATATATATATACATATATGTATATATATATATATATATATATATATATATATATATATATATATATATTATATATATATATATATATATATATATATATATATATATATATATATATATATATATATATATATATATATATATATATATATTATACATATATATATATATATATATATATATATATATATATATATATATTATACATATATATATATATATATATATATATATATATATATTTATATATATATATATATATATATATAGACTATATATACATATATATATATATATATATATATATATTATATATATATATATATATATATATATATAAATATATATATATATATATATATATATATATATATATATATATATATATATATATATACATATATATATATATATATATATATATATATATATATATATATATATATATATATATGTATATATATATATATATATATATATATATATATATATATATATATATATATATATATATATACATATATGTATATATATATATATATATATATATATATATATATATATATATATATATATATATATATATATATATATATAGAGAGAGAGAGAGAGAGAGAGAGAGAGAGAGAGAGAGAGAGAGAGAGAGAGAGAGAGAGAGAGAGAGAGAGAGAGAGAGAGAGAGTAGTGGAGGGTCTGCGCAACGGTCGGGTCTATGCGCTAAGTCCCGTTAAAATAAATAAACAGAGAGCAGAAATGATAGAACGAAGTTTTAATATTGCCGCCAGTACCGCTCCGTTTTCTGCGCGAGCCAGTGAGAGAGAACCAATGCATCTTCACACAGTACTGAGGTAAGTTGTGTTTCAATCCTCACTGCTAACACTTGATAGCACACATGCATGTCAGTGTTAGTCATTGCCACCTATTTTGATACAAATCTAACATTGTTTGTCAATTAATACATTGTTACAATGCATGATTGCTAAATGGTTAAAGATAAACATGCCTAGTCTCAACAAATGAGTGATAGCCTGGGTAGCGCGAAACACCAGCCACAAACATCATTGTTGGCAAAGTGCGCCATCCCGCGTAGTCTATCACCGATGTTAGAATGTCATTGTCGGGCTAGTGTGCTTACTTTTTTTTTGTCTTCTCTTTCTACTATCTGCATTTCAGTATGTTTAATGTTATTGTGAATATCATAAATGAGATGTTACACACAAGCTGTTTTGACTTGTAAAGCGGAAAATGACAGGAGAGGCTAATAATTACGTAATGAAAAGGTGTTATATTCGAGCATATATTTGTGTTTACTGCGTGTGTTTGCATGTACTTTTTTTTGTTTGTCTTTCATTTATAAGCAACATTTCTAATTGCATTCTTGTTCTGTTCGTTTTCAACAATCCTTACTGAAATGCCATCAAGGCTACGCTACACGCAGGAGCAGGTGGAGAGAGCTGTGGATCTGGTGAGGTCCAAACAGATGTCCTTGTTTGGCGCTTCCAAAGCGTTTGGGATTCCCTATGCCACTCTTGGGGACAAGATTAGGGGCAGAAGACCCATGCAAGCTACTCCCAAAACAGTGCTGTTTTATTTTTTCAAGCTTTTATTATTTGACAGGCAAGAGGCATCACTAACTACTTAATGACAACGATTTTAATAGCTTGTGCATAAAGATTGAGAGCTTAAGGCACCTAGGGCGATAACCCGACATGCCATAGCACACTGACCCCCCACTAGCGCAATACCCTCCGCCACATAGCGCGTAAACCCGATTAGTAGCGGATTGAGCCGTCAGCCAATTCCTTCACTTACCGGGGGTAACTGAGGATATCGGGGGTAGCACGTCACTCGCCATCAAAGTTTAAAAGCTTTTTCACTTGCTGGTGAAATTTTGTGGTCGTATTCGATCTGGAGGCTTCGTAGGCTAATATTATATGCTTAAGGTAGCGCAAACCACCTCCACTACTCTCTCTCTCTCTCTCTCTCTCTCTCTCTCTCTATATATATATATATATATATATATATATATATATATATATATATATATATATATATATATATATGATCCGTTCATGGTCGTGAGCGCATGATTGACGCTGCGAAAGAGTTTCTGGAGAAAATGTGATATGCGAGATCGAGAAATTATAGGGCGTGTAATTAGAGTATGCATCTTTTTTTCTTCTTTTTTTCTGTGCGCTTTCCATTTTTTGTTCTTATCCTCCTCACAGGAGCTGCTGATACAAAGGTCTGACTTGAGGGAAACTGCAAGTCATCTTGATCTTGATCTTGATCTTGATGTCACATGAAGATGAAAGAGCTATAGAAATTATTACCAAACTGTACGAGGGAGACATAACTAAAATTAAACTGGATGACAACAAAGAACTTAAGATTCCTGTAACAAGTGGTATTAGACAAGGCTGTACCGGCTCTACTACTATTTTCAAACTTGTCACCTATAGAATAATCCAGAAATTACAACAACTAGATAAAGGATTTAAGGATGATAATTTTAATATAACATCCCTATTTTATGCTGATGACGGTTTGCTGCTGGCAGGCAGCATAGAAGATGCCGAGAGAGTGGTGAAACAGGTGGTGCTGGTAGGAAGAGAATGTGGATTAGAAATTAACAGACAGAAGAGTACCATAGTAATATTTGATATGAGAGACAAACCCCAAGAAATAGCTGGAATAAGAATAAACAACACACTCAAATACTTGGGAATAACCATCAATGACAGCAAAAACCTCTTCAAAGAACACAAAAAGCTAATGATGGATAAAGCAGTAAGACTGGCCAACATGACTTACTCAGTAGTGGCAAGGAGCTGTGCTAGAATGTTAGTAGGAAAGACCTATTGGAAGAGTATTGCCCTCCCAACCATATTGTATGGAACCAACATCATGGAATTTACAAAACAAGAACTAGAGAAACTCCAAAGAATTGAGAATAGTGTAACAAGAAAAATACTGAGGGCACCAAGCTATGCACAGCAGGCAGCACTGAGGGGTGAAGTGGGAATATCCAGCATGAAGGCAAGAATAATGGAAGGCCAGCTAAAATACCTACAATATGCTATGAAAGGACAAGGACAAGGAAAAGAGTTGCTAAGTAGGGTGGTGGAGGAAATGAGAACCTCAAAAAATAAAAATAAATGGATAATGGGTCTGATGGAGAGCAGAAACATAGTGGGATTGAGAGGAGAGGCTGACAACCCTATGGACATCAATAGGAAAGTGAGGGAATGGGACACAAGGATGTGGAAACAAGAGATGGAAGAGAAAGTAAGTCTAAAGCTATACAAGGAGTGGAGAAAAGACATAGGAGGACAGGACAGTATCTACGACAACAGGGAAGCTGCCGCTATACTCTTCAGATGCAGAACAAACAATATAGACTTGGGAGACCGAAAAAGATTTGTGAATGCGACAACAGAGTGTATCATGTGTGGTGCTCCAGTTGAAGATCTAAAACACTTTATTCTGTTCTGTATAGGTTACAACGAAGTGAGATCAGAACATCCAGCCCTGCAGCAACCATACCAGGAAAACACAGACATTATAATAGGACAGATATTATTTGATAACAGTGACATTGAAACAACAAAAGACATTTTGTACAAATTTTGGACAATAAGACAAAGAGAGAAAAACAATTTACAAAACCAATGAAAATACATATAATAGTGAACATATAAGCTCAGACCGCAAGAAGATACATCAGGAAGTGCCGCTTCAACAGGCAAGACTTCCGACAACTACCTAAAACCTAAAAACCTAAAAGGTCTGAGTTGCCCCAAACCATCTGTGATATCAAAATCAAGATGAAAATCATCTGATCTGGGCCCGGATTCAGGAAACACTTACGACAGCGTAAGTCGTGAAATTTCTTGCAATTTGTCGTAAGTCGCTTACACTGGATTCAACAACGGATTGTGGGGGTACGGTGACGTCACAAGCTGCGACAAATTCTACGACTGCCCGACCCCAGTTGTAGGAGTGGTTTTTTAGCTCTTTTTGTGCGTGAATTACTAGGAAATGCCTCTAAACATTTTTATTGTAGTCATACAATCATATTCAACTAGTTTTTGATCTACACATAGGTTTGCATGAAAATTAAAGCTACGCTGTTATGGAAGCGTACATCCGATGACGGCGATGCCTTTGTTGTTTTTGTAGTGCACATACAAGTGAAAGCAGAGATGGCAATTTTTGTTGGTATCTTCCATGATCGGGCTCTCAGACGGGAGCGTCGTTTTCGTGATCGCCTTGATCCCTTAGCATTAAATGACCAAGAGCTGATAGCGCACTACAGGTTTCCTCGTCATGAATTAATACACTTGATAGAGGAAGTGGATCCTTACTTAAGGAAAAGGACGAGGCGGTCTCAGGCCATCCCAACACACACACAAGTGCTGCTGACACTAAGGATTTTGGCCAGCGGCTCCTTTCAGCATGTCATTGGAGACACTGCCGGTAAGCACCCATAAATACATTGTTAAGTATACATTAGTAGTCAACATGCTTGGCTTATATCAGTCTCCTTAGGCAAAGATTGCTCACTACCTCATTAATCGGACTAATGTTTTTTTTATCTTCAAAAAGAGTAAACAAAATTAAATAAAATAAAGTACATTTTTATAGCCTACACTAAAAGAATGAAACTTAATGAGCACGTAGTTAGGGTTGATTTATTAGAGAGCTTTAAGGTAAAATTATAAAAGTTTAGGAATAGGGATGATAGGTGCTAGTGTTTTGATATACATATACATGAATATTGACAGCATTTTGTGAAAGGGATAGCACGCCTGAATTCTCTGGAGCGGTATGGTGAACATGTCAAAGATTACCTAAATAGTTAACAAATTAAAGATTTAGCTGGATATTACTTGTCAATTCTTCCTTTCAGGACCATCACAGGCCAGTGTTAGCAGGATTGTGACCGCTGTCACTAACATTCTCCACACCATGTCAGTGCAGCAGATAAAAATGCCATCAACACCTCAGGAGCTCAGACAATCGGCTGTAGCCTTTAGCAGGTTAAGGAATTTTCCAAGAGTGATCGGGGCCATAGATGGTGAGTAGCTATATGTTGAAATTTTATGTGTATGCACTGATGAAAGGCATTATGTTACTAATTTTTAATGTCACCACATACACACACACTCAAACAAATATATATATATATATATATATATATATATATATATATATATATATATATATATATATATATATATATATATATACATGTATGGGAAAATAGATAACTAGGGGAATATATATATTTACTCATATGTATGTGAAAGAAAGGATTGGGAAGAGAATAAGAGAATTGCAAGAAACCAGAAGAGAATGAAAATCCAGTAGTACTGCATGGGGACTCTTCTATCACAGTCATCCCCAATTGAAGGGAACTGTTTTATATAGATAAATTGGTCGATAGATATTTCTATATATTCTGTAGTAGGAGCATAAGCAAACAAAGTATATAATATATTGATTCAAAGGATGTACTTTTTTTTACAGGTTCACACATTCCCATTAAAGCCCCTGCTGTGGATGAAGGATTGTATGTCAATCGGAAGGGATTCCACTCCCTAAACATACAAGTAGTATGTAATGCTGATGGTTTGATTATCAGCTATTGTGTCAAATTTCCAGGTAATTTTGAACAATAATTGTTTTCTAGTATATTGTAAATATTATACTAACTGTAATAGTTAGTTAGTAATTCTGCTGTAAACTTTATGGTGCTTCGGCACCACTACTGAGATCTATTGGGAGAAAGAAAAATTGTAAGCAAAATACATAACATAAATCTACATACACGTTTGCATATAACTATAAACACTGTAGTTTACATAAACCACTCATATATTTATGTACACAATATTTATGTTTTAATATGCATCAAAAATGTACAAGCAACTGAGGTGTATAGTATGATTATTAGAAAATTCTACACCGACTTACTAATTATTGAGTCCTGCTGACTGTCACCAATTGGCAGGCCTGCAAATGCTGTGGGTGACAAGAAGTAGAGCATTGCTTGCTCCACTTGTGTGAACTGTGTGGGGACAGCAGGAACCCCACCACCTGTGGGAAACATTCCAATATATGAATTTGTTATAAATAATGTGGTAACAAAGGAACATTTCTTTCCAAAATGTAATCTAATTTACAACACAAATTTGTTTATAGTTTATCTCTTTCACTTCTTAATCAATCACCTGCTTTGTACCCTTCCTAACCTAACATATTTATGAAGAAATATGTTATAACCCCCAAATAAAATCAACACTATCGTGTTCTACACTACGTACCTCATCACCTATGTGAATACTTTGGTGATTCGTGAGGAGATGCTATTAGTAAGATTTACCGTTATTTTACCTATAAACATACCTCATTGTGCTGATATTAACACAATATCCCAATAGGGTTGAACGTTAGTGCAAGATATGTGACATAAGTATATCATAAAGTGGAAACATTGCATTCTTACCTGTTTGATGTCTTTCCCTGTGTACTTGGCCTGCTTTCTTCTTTACCAAGAACTTGAGGTCTTTAAATTTTGTTTTTACCTCGTCTGGTTTGCGTTTAGTTGTGCTCACAGCATTCACACAACTCGTCACCTCTTCCCACGCAAATTCTTTACATCGAGCAGTTATTGTATTATCCAACTTGGATAATATGACATGCTCACGCTTTTTCACCTCTTCAATAAGCGTGATAATTTCTACTTCGGTGAAATTAGGGCGCCTAACTTTTTTTGAAGGTGGAGGGCAAGCCATTTCTCTGTGTGTGTTTGTAAACACTGATGACGTGGGTGCCCTGCGATTGGCTGCTTTGTTTTGTAAACTCTGTTGTCATTGGCTGGCAATGACGACACGCTTCGTGACGACAATCGTGACGTATTGGAGGGGATGGAGGTCCGCCGAGCGTACGACATCGACTATCCCCCCTTCTTAATCCAGAGGAGAGATTTGTCGTACCTCGGTTGGCCGTAGAGGTAGCGGCGGTCGCAGCTACGCTAAACATTCCTGAATCCGGGCCCTGACCTTGCGCTATGCGCATGCGTCTCAGAAGTTTGAATATGGCGGACAATGGAAAGGCCGTTTCAAAGGTGAGCAATGATTGGTTCCATTTTATTCCTCAATGCGTATGATAAATCAATATATACAACTGTCAGGTAAATGTTAAAGGAACTCATGAGATAGGAGAAACAATCGTTCTTTATGCTCACATAAGATTATAAGCCGGTATAGAGGAGTTTTAACCCACAGCCTGCGGGGCACCCATATCTTGTCGCAACTCACATCAGGCAGTGCGAAGCACCCAGTAGTGATGGGCGTTCCGGCTCTTTTCCGAGAACCGAGTCTTTCGTTCTCGTTCACTCAAAAGAGCCGGCTCTTCCGGCTCCCAAACGGCTCTTTCAGCTCAAATACTTTTTTTTAAGTAGGTCCACATATTCTGTTTATAGTCTTTATAATTTAGAAGAAATTTCTTAGGATAACTTTGCTAGTTAGCTTTCAATACCTATTGATTTAAGGAAAGGTGAAAAAGCTTTCAAAAAATGTTTAATTTAAACCAAATATTTTTTGTTATCATTAACCGTTGGCGACAGTAGGCTTACTGAGGCACATATGTGGACTTGCTTCGCCTGTTATTTGGCGGACAGACAGACAGACAAACAGACAGACAGACAGACAGACAGACAGACAGACACACACACACACACACACACACACACAAACATATGATCTATTTTCTTTTTCATTTAATATTTATCTATCAGAGAGAGAGAGAGAGAGAGAGAGAGATAATTTTTCGTTCACACACACACACACACACACACACACACACACACACACACACACACACACACACACATACACACACACGGTCACACATACACACACACACACAAACATACTATCTATTTTCTTTCTTATTTAACATTTCTATATGAGAGAGAGAGAGAGAGAGAGAGAGAGAGACTCAGACAATTTTTCGTTCATGGTCACACACACACACACACACGGTCACACACACACACACACACACACATACTATCTATTTTCTTTCTTATTTAACATTTATATATCAGAGAGAGAGAGAGAGAGAGAGCGCGCGACGGTTGACTGTTACGTAACGTGAGTTTGAGGGGTGGTGGGGTACCCAACCACCCCTCAAATTATCAACGTAGTTAACTTGTCTTTTATCGCGTAAATATTAGTCGTACAGAAAAAATGCACTTATGCTAATTGATGTAATTTTAAAAGTTCTATCAAATCATGTAATTTAATCTAACTTTACGCCAAAAACTTTTTGTTTTTAATGTTTTCATTATTTATAAACTGTTTACATGTTCTGATGGTCCAAAAAATATATATATTTATTTCCTTATTTTAATTATTCGCAAATTTTTTGACTTAAACTCCATAGTTTTCGTTTTTACAAAACGAAATGTTAAATACTAGTTTGACAAAAATTATGTTAAATAGTTATTTTCTTACCTTCAAAAGGCCTTTCAGCTGGTGTAGTCTGATTTTGAATAACGCTAATAGTTAAGAAAATTTTTTTTTCGATGGTCATTTATCATTGAGTTTCATTTTCAATAGAATGAAAAGAAAGCTTGTTTCATTTAACTTCCCTAATTACTCCTAATAATTTTACGTCAATTTCATAGTTTTCGAGTTATAAGGAAAAAACCTTAACGATTAGTTTGACAGAAAAAATGCACCTATAATCATTTAAATAATTTTAAAAGGCGTATCAGCTAGTGTAGTTATTTTTTTATATTTTACTCACAGGTTATGAAAAAAAAAATTTCCTTCATTATATAAAGAGTAATTTCATTTTTAAATGTTGCAACAAAAAGTTGGATTCCTATTCACTCTTTGTCTATTCGTAGTCATTGTACGTATACCTTATGGTTCTCGAGCTATAATGAGAAAATGAGTTTTGTGTTAAAAAATTAACTATGGAAAAAAATATATTTGATTTATACGATATGTACACTATTTTGAGAAGAGTTCTATAATTTAATTTGACCTCTTAATATTATCAGATTGTCTTCATTTACCGATATGTTGTAGGAAATATTATAGTATACATTCCACATCATTGGTCTGCCATATACACCATATATTTTCTGAATTATTCATATATATGTGTTTTATGTGTTGAGTTACCCCTCTTTGCTAGAGGCCAAAGCACTTGTAAATACAGTTTTCTTTGTTAACTTGAAGGGGTAACTTAACTATTTTACTATATAATTTCTATGAATAGGCTTCATTCTCGTAAGTATTATTATTATCATTACTATAATTATTAACAATCGGTAATTTTTGCATTTTGTTAGAAAATTGCAAAAATATGGAAAAACTAGAAAAAAATAATTAACGGCTCTCAAAAAAATCCCAAACGGCTCTTCTCGTTCACCTGGAAGAGCCGGCTCTATGAACCGACTCGTTCACAAAGCGCCCATCACTAGCACCCAGTTTTGGCCACAGCTAGATGAAGGAGATACGTGGCAACTTGATCTGACTAGCATATAATAGAGTCTGTAGCAATTATAGCCGCAGTATGATGCTGTTTTGGTATTTCTGCATAACTACTGCTCGGATGATATCGGTGCAAATATGAAGTAGTGCAGTATTACTATACATAGCGTACTCAACACATGTGTGAAGGTTTCAGGAGGTGCTCACCATTATTTACCTGGTAAAGCATCTTTCAAGTTATGTTAGGAATTCATAATGTTATGTTAGGTTATGTTAAATCAGTGGTTCCCAACCTTTTTTTAGTTCATGGGGTAAAATTTTACATCTTCACCATAATGGTGTTTGTTTACGTCTACGTATCGGAATTGCCCCTCGTCCAACTCCCTGCTTTTGGTCATAGAGAACATTTGATAGCTTCTATATTAATGTAACCTAACCTAACCAAACCTTATCCTACATTGATAAATAGCAGAACCTTGTTTAAACCAAACTAAACTTTATTTTCTAAAGAGACCTTAAGGTCTCACAGAAAACATTGACTATCTGTTAGTCTGCATGATGTTTTAGTACTACATTAGTGAGCTTTCAAATCATGCGTGGTACATACACACATGTAATATATGTAGCTATGTATGTATTGATGGTAATCTCAACAAATAACACTAAAAAGTAATTATTACAAACAACAACAGCTACATAATTTAATAGCAATGCCAATATCAAAGTAAAAATACTACAGCATTAAATTCTACAAGTTGGATTCTATGACTATTATATATTGCTTACAATGTATTATAATATAATAAATATGTTTTTATATATGTATAATTTTTTTATATATTTCAGCAGCAATTTTATATCTGTGAATTGCCTGGTGTGGAGTTGTCTGTAGTGCCAGAGGGATGGATATTCAAAGCAGATGGGCAACTGATGGGCTTCCTCCCTAAAGAAAATAAAGCGAGCATCCATTCCAAACCCGAACTGGCAAACATATAGGATCTTGAAGTTAAACGGCAAGAGGGGTATGTATACTTAAAAATAATTTCCACAGGGACTTTTAACAATTTAAGTCCATGTTTAATGGAACACCCAAAACACCAAAGGGTCCCCGTGATTTTGTTTAGAATGTATGTACCTACATGTAGGATTCAGAGGCCATGTGCCTTGGATAGAAAAACTATCATTTACTGAAAGCTTCTGTGCAGTTGCATGTTAATTACTGTCTCATATTCTGTGTTCTTTCATCCATGTCGGCATATAAATATTGAACAAACAAATGGATGAATTTACTTGGTACATTAATAAAAAATAGATATATAAATTTATATATATGGAATTTTAGAGACATATGAAGCTGCTGATGCACACCTTTCTGACTTGAAGTCAGACTCGGCAGCAGTCTTAGAGGATGATATTGGGAAAGAAGACCCAGTCAAGAGGCCTCTACCAAAGAAGAGAGAGAGACGGAAGAAATGGTGGACCTCAGACAGTTCCTTGAGTAGTGACGAAGGTAATCATATTAATATTAACAAATGCAAAACTGTATTTTTTAGTAAAATTGTGTGTGTGTATTTACCTAGTTGTAGTATACAGGGCCTGAGCTACACTCTTGTGGTCCTGTCTCCGTATCTATATTTGTCTAGTTTTTCTTTCAGTTGATGTACATTCTTTGCCATTATCACCTCTTCCTTCAGTCCATTCCAAGTATCTATACTTCTTTGGGGAAAACTGTACTTTTTTGTATCTTTCAAGCAAATTCCTTTAAGCAGTCTTTTCTTGTGTCCCCTCAAATTTTTAGCCTCTCCTTTTCTTCTTAATATTAGGTCTTTTTCTGTATTCTTTCTAATTTCAAAACATGCTTTTTCTTGTGCGGGGACCATATTACTTCTGCATATTCCAGTTTTGGTCTGATCATTGTAATTGTAATTTTTCTCATCATATCTTTATCTAGGAAATGAAAAGCCATTCGTATATTCCTTAGCATCATGAAAGTGTCACCAAATATTCTATTTATATGTTTCTCTGGTGCTAAGTTGTCCTGTACTACCACTCACAAATCTTTCTCTTCTTTTGCTATTGATATAATATTTTCCCCTAACTTATACGTCCATGAGGATCTCATTGCACTTTTTTCCCATTTCCAATATATGACATTTTTTTGCATTAAATTCCATTTTCCATGTCTTGCTCCATTCATATATCTTGTTTATATCATTCTGTAGCTCTTCACAATCCTTGTGGTTTCCTATCTATCTTAGTAATTTAGCATCATCTGCAAATAGACTTATGTAACTGCTTACTCCTTCTGTCATGTCATTTACATGTATTAAAAACATTATTGGTGCCAAAACTGATCACTTCTCTCCATTCAGATTTTTCATCCTTTACTACTGTTCTTATTTCTCTTCCTTTGAGGTAGTGTTCCATCCAGTTATTTAATGTTCCTTTCAATCCTCCAATGTGTTCCAACTTCCATAGTAATCTCCTGTGTGGAACCTTATCAAATGCCTTTTTTGCCCATCCATCTCTTTCTTGTGTTATATCCATTACTCTTGAATAAAAACTTAATAAGTTTGTAACACACGATCTTCCTGTTCTGAATCCAAATTGTCTATCTGATATTATTCCTTCTCTTTCTAAGTAATGAGTTCATTGTTTCTTGATGACCTCACATATCTTGCATACTATGCTGGTCAATGACACTGGTCCATAATGAAGTGGTTCTTCTTTGTTTCCATTCCTGTAAATCGGCTCTTTTTCCATTCTTTGGGGACTTTTTCCTGTTTGAATAGAACACTCAATTATATCATGAATTGGTTCAGCCATTTCTTGTCTACATTCCTTCAGTATTTATCCTGATACTCCATCTTGTCCCATAGCTTTTCTTTCATCCAATTCCTTCATCAATTCTTCTATCTCTTTACTTATCTTGATTTCCCACATCTCATTTTTCCTCACTTATCCTTGTGGCTTTTTAATTAAAGTCAGATTCAATTGTAAATACTTTCTGAAAATTCTTATTTAGCACCACTCATTTCTTTTGGGTCCTGATATACTTCAATATTTTCCTTCAGTCTATTTATTATTTCTTTGTTTTATTTTTCCATTAATAAATCTATAAAACAGCTTTGGTTCTTCCTTGCATTTGTCAACTATATCTTTTCATATCTCTTCTCTTCTTCCATTCTTACCCTGACATATTCATTCCTTTCTAGTTTATATTCTTCTTTCCTTTCCTTTCGGTTTTCTTTTCATTCTCCATGCTTCATCTCTTCTCTTTTTAGCTCCACATTTTCCGTTAAACCACTCTTTTTTACCTTTTTCTCTTACTTTATAAAATGGAATGTATTCCTTTACTCCTTGCTCGTATATCATCATGAAGAGATCATATTTCTCTTGTACGTCCTTTAATTCCTTCATTTTCGTCCAGTCAATTTCATTGAAAAAACCTCTTCATTGCAGTATAGTTTGCTTCTGCATAATTTATTCTTTTCTTTTTGTATGATTCCTCCTGTTTGTCTTTTATATCTCCCTTAATTAATCTCAATTTCCAGGACCACATGGTCACTCCTTCCAAAGGGGCATTCATAATTAATATCTGTTTCTAGATTTATTTCTTTAGTAAATAAAATATCTAATCTTGTGTGTGTGTGTGTGTGTGTGTGTATCCTATTTATATGGATATCACTAGGTAGTTTTAAATATACATGTATTTGAACTTTATTTTAGAGAGACGTAGGAAGGGCTACAAAGGGAAGTGCAAGAGGCCAAGCAAAAGCAAGCCTCCTTGTGTGAAGTCTTCTGCTGCAGTGGCAGATCATTCCCATCTGAGTGATGACGATGTTTCTGCGACGAAAATGCCACCAAAGCCTCCTGGGTATGGTGGCACAAGTGCCACCATACTCATACCATTTCCAACTAGAGCAGTAGCGATGAAATTGATGAAAATGGAGTTGAGCAGGAACAGTCAAGCTTGCCTTCTATTCCGAGGTCACCAACACCTCCACCATCCACATGGCCATCAATGTCGGTATCACAATGTCCTGTTACAGTACCACTTACTGACTTCAAAAAACTGTTCTGTAAGTTTTTAGACTTCTTATCTCTTGTTATTACATGTTCTTGCTAGTGGAAAATCATGATGTTTATAATTGAAACATATGTAAACATGTACTTGGAAATATCTTTCTGTTTGAAGTTGCATGTACCTTGAATATTCAGTAGATATACTGTCATATATAACATTACACACTCGTACCTTGTGTGAGTGAGTGAATTTGAGAAGTAAAAAGGAATGCTTTTTATCCTTCTACAAGTTTTAACACACATGAAATTTTCTTCTGCTTGTAGATTTATGTCAAAATACTAACAAGACAGTGACAGAACTGCGAGAGGAAGTCAGGCTCCTTCGGGAAGAAATGATCAAAGTGAAGGTTTCCCGTGCATTCCCAGAAGATGTGGCTGAGCAAAGGACTGATGAAGTCAAACTGCACAAAACCAAAGAAGAATTTGAAGAGTTTTGTGGTAAACTCACGGATAGCTCAAAGAGCAAAGCATTGGTAAGTTAAGAGCATTATACATATAATTATTGCACTGAACAGGACCTAAATTTATTGGTATCACAGCCCAATTTAAAGTAAATATTACTTTAATCCACATGATTTTTAATAATTTTACATGTATTTAACCTGGAGAAATGAAGAACTAAATATATGGAATAAATTAAATAAATAAAAGAATAAATGTACCAATATAATTTGTATATGCCTATATACATGTATACTTAAATATAAGGCCCACTTAATGCCTGCTAGCTGGGTTTGGAACTGCATGATATCTTTCAATTAATGTCAAAAGGTCACATATAGATTCCACAGTTACAATATTCATAGATCACTATATCTCTTTGTATGATATAATGGTGAAGCATTATTTTAATACAGCAACCATTCATATATTTCAGATTAGATACCTAGCATGTCGATTTGGGGAGCGGAATATTGGGGAGAGCGTGAGAAATGTTCTGCGAGCCATGATGACACCATTTGATGCGAACAATAAGTTTGTCTTTCCAGTCATTAGAACACTGCATTCATGGTAAATTCTTTTGCTTTACCAAACCTAACTGGGTGTTTGGGATCACCTTGAAAAATACAGCAGAGTAGTTAATTAGCGAGATCATCCTTTTAAAGTCTACAACATTTATAATATAAAATCTATCTCGCATAGTTTTGAAAGTACATTTTTAAGTGTTTAAATATAAGTTGATTGGGATTTTATCGAAAACTTACAAAACCCATATTTGTTCCAGCTGCAGCAAAATCCTTCCACAAATAAAATACAGTGTAGGTTATAAGAAATGGAGCCACCATGACAGCTACAGTAAAAAACGAAGTAGCAAAACAGATTGAGACATTTTTGGCAAATGCCAAAACAAGGCTTAATAGAATATTTAAAAATGCCACAGTTCTGCCCACAGACACTTAACTAAATTTTAAAACAATGTAAATAAGTAAAATTGACAAAGGAATATTACATAATTCAAAGTTTGTTTATGTTTTTCTCACCACTATTGTGTATAATATGAAATAGTACCATACTTGCTGATTGTACCACGTACGGTATTCTATCCTAAACAGGAATGTCAGTAGCAAGTAAATTTCTCTGCAGTAGAATTTCCCGGATATATTTCATGAATAATATGGGGTTCCAGATTTACAGTATTTTGCTGTCTGTAATGAACCTGCATTTTTTATCTACATGAATTTTAGCTTAAATTTAATTTTATAAACTGAAAAATGTCAATTTCATCACTAATAGTGGTGAAATTGACATCACAGCGAGATCACTGAGCTCACACTTGTGAGCCTGTGACATCATACTGTGAGCCTGATGTGAGCTCACCATGACCTCAAATTGAAGCCTCACCACAAGCTCACAGTGACATCATAGTGATGTCACAAATATGATGTCACTGTGAACTTGTGGTGAGGCTTCAATTTGAGGTCATGGTGAGCTCACACCAGGCTCACAGTATGATGTCACAGGCTCACAAGTGTGAGCTCACACTGACCTTGCGGTGATGCCAATTTCACCACTGGGTACTAAACTTCTGTTTCGGCACTTCGTAGGGGTCAACGCCAATACATTCTGTCTTCTGGACATACCTATCGTATGTTTGCTTATCCAAACCATCTATATACTTCTTTTTCGGTGGTTTTGACGACATGGTGGTACTGTTTATCTATACTATTGTAGAGCTCGCACGATATTGACAATGAAGTTTTGCCTCTCAAAATAGCGGACCGCGCTAAGCATCATGGGTGATGAACTATGTATTGCAGCGTTATTATTAATTTCCGACAGGTAGTGTGATCAGTGAAAATGTTGTAAATAGTAAGAGCAACAAGCTGAGGGTAGCCATAACCATCAACTGTTTAATGGCATAAAGTTAAGTAATACCGGTAAAATTTTTATAGGTTAGGTTAAGTTAGATAAAAAGTGATGTTGGAAAGTCTGAACCAAGCAACACAAGAACAATGTCGGGCTCGGCGGGTGTAACACTAAATTTACCATTATTTTCATGTTTATATTTGCTATATGTATAACGTTCAAGTTTTAGTCATTGTGCAGGATGGTAGAACACATCTCAGTGACAGGCTAGGTGACAGCAAAGATGGTCTGGATGGAAGCATGGCACTCCTCAAAATGGCACTGTATCCAAGTGCCTTCGTAATGGCACTGACGAGGCGTGGTGGTGGGAAGGTTAATGAGCCCCAGCACTGTGTTGGGAGTGCCACCGTAATGATGTTGCAGAGTGCCATCGTAATGGTGCAGCAGTGTCACCGTAATAGTGCAGCAGTAATGGACACAGATATATACTAAGTTGCTAACACCCTCTCCAGGTACGGGAGAGCGCTCAGCTGACGTGAGGGCCTGACACGTGAAGGCGGTGAAGCGCAAGATGGAGGAGGGAGTAGGGAAATATCTACCAATGACCGACTTCTCTTAGCAGACTTATCTAAGTCGTCGTTCTCCAAGGTCCCACGCTTCTTGCTACCCGAGGACGAAGAAGAGGGACGCCTCATGCTTGGGTGACGACGTTAAACTGCGCAACCAGAGAGACAGAGAGGGTCAGATAAACACCATATGTTGTCTCCTTAGGGCGGTAGGAACCAACCCACAGCTCCAAACTGCATAGTAAATAATACATATGGCAGTAAATGCATCCGTAGATCCAGATATCTTTCACCCACAGTCAACTTAGGATTGTATAGGAAAAAACTTCCCAGGCAAACTTCAACCAGGGAGAAGCGAAGCAGCTGACGTGTTGATGTTGACTGTGGGGAGGTAGAATGTGATGGTGGAATGGTGGTAGAGCGTCTCATTGGGTACCGCTGTGACGTCAATTAAATATTGTGACGTGAAATCACAATTTAATAAGCTAGAAACAACATAGTTAAACAGATAGCAGTATGCGAGATTATATATCCTCTAGCAGAAACCTTATTAGAGGATATGGTAGTCGAATTTGAGTTCAAAGGAATTCATTGTGGTACACTGAATATGGAAGGTGAGAACTTATTTTAGTAAAGAAAAATTTGGTGCAGTTATAATTGTCTGTATCTTAGTTTTAGTCCATTACTCCTTGTTAGTGAGGCTTACCCTTGCCGCTCCATATTTAACTCATGCCTTCTCCCTCCCCGCACTTGATATGATCCAGATGCGTGAGAACCTTCTCCAGGGATCATCAAAGCCACGTCATTAATCATGCATTTACTGTTGCTCTCCATTCCCTTCTATCACATACTCCACATACTCCATGCTCCACAGACATTTCTCTTTCATTCAACGCTCTTTTTACACCGTACATCCATCCCGTCCGTGTCCTTCCTCTCCTCTACCTCACACCTATGACATCGGATCCTACTATTCTCTCCACCAAACAGTACTCCACCATTCTCTCCATATGTCCAAACTACCTCAACACACTGCTCTGTTCGACCAGCTAACTCATAATACCAGTTCTCCTTCACACCTCATTTCTGTCAGTTTATATGCGTTAATTCATACATATTTCTCAGGCACCTCATCTCCATTATATTCAATATCTTCTCAGCTACTCCCATTCCCCATGTTTTCAGCCCATATAGTATACTGGGCACAGCTACTTCTTCCTACAATCTTCTCTTTGCATTCGCTTTTACATTTTACATTCTCTTTTAGTAGGAAGGTTTACAGAAAAAGGACTTACAAGATCCCTCTTTCTGTCTCTTTTGTCGCATTTCACAAACCACAGGGATTACAGTAATATAATTCTTGTAGCCCCTACCACAGGGGTGTACAGTGTCCCCTACAATTTTGCGGGTTCCAATTTTGCGACCGAGACCAATCTCCATCTCTGCAAGCCCAGGTACAGTAAACTGGTAATTTAACCTGCGCACTGCGAGCGCCGTATATATACGGTCTCAACTCAGATGGGAAGCGATGACGTCATCGCTTCCCGTCTGACGCATGGCTTGTCATCGCCTGTCACAGCGTATCTACAAGGTGAATTTTAATGCCCTTAAAGTGCTCGCACATAATTTTTATTATTTTCCTCCATATTAAACAGATGGTTAGGGACCCTATAAATATTTTTTTTTTTTTAATCAAAAAATGGATGGCACTGCCCGGGTTAAAATAATTTTCTTATGGATAATGATAATGTTTATATTTTTCTTTATTGTAGGATGTATAATTATATGTATTTGTGTACAAACAATGACGAAAATATGACTAAAATCACCATAAGGTTAATAATTCCAATTTTGCGAATTTGAATTTTGCGGCCTGTAATATCGACCAATTTCACACAAAAATGGAGGGAGCACTGAACTCCTCTACTGCTGTGGGGACATAAGGGCTAAGTGAGAGGAGTGTACATGTATGTGTGCTTGGGTGTGAATATGCATGCCTTGTCTTAGCTACCATCCTTTTGGTGGGTTTACTACTTGGCATATAAATAGATTGACTCCTCATCTGTGATAAGTTATCAATTGAAAACATCTTTCGTGCATCACCGTTCGAAAACCGTTTAAGTATTTTAAAACACTATAAGGTTTCCTCAGAGGCGACTTACCTTCTTAAGCCAATTAATATCAGAGACCTGTGAAAAGAATATGTTTGATATCATAGTCATTCAGGAACACCTAATCAATAATTATGTTGCAGATGGCGAACATCTTGGCTCTTGTGATCATAAAGTAGAACGGGTCAATGTCAATACATTGATTTGGGTAAAGTGGGGGTATATGTTATATCTACACGGAGCTGTGGACGCTTATCTCTTGTCACATCGACCTTTGAGCCTGTGGTGGAAATTGATCCGTTATCCCGGGACACAGGGCCACTGTGATATCCAAGTTTCCACAGTTTACCTTTCCCAGGTTTCCCTAGGTACCCATTTATCGATCAACCCATTTTGGAGGATGAACAGCTGGGCGAGCTGTGTGCCAACTGCCCTAGTCTGGGATTGAACTCAAGTGAGATGTACTAACCACTGCACCACTAAGGTATTACAATAATAAACGTACTTGAAAACAAGACCTTGGGACCAAATTTTAGAAAAAGCAATTTTGAGTATCTTAGACGAGCAGTATTTGCAGTTATCAGATATAACACAGGTTGAGATGCAGTGGTCATATTGAAAAAGTCAATTACTAACACCAACGAGAGTTTCCAAGACGCGGAGTGATGTCCTAGAAGCTTCCACCACCACCATTATAGTTATACCCCCTTCACATACACGGATTTTTCTTACGAGTTCTTACGGATCGCACAACTTCACGGATCCTTACGATTTGGCCACTTTTACGACCGATTTAAGAGTTGTTACGAGTTATTACGAGCTATTTACTGTTTATTACGGATTACAGTAATACCTCTATAAATTGGATCAATTGGGAGGAACCCCTTGTCGAAATATCCGAGGATCCGATTTATCCTGCTACACACACAAAATCACTAAAACATAGCAGCACAGCACTAGCCTTGGAAGCTATTACAAAGTACAAATAGGGCAGCGAATAACACAAGTGAGGATCAATCAAATGACCGTACGTCGGATCGGTAGGGCGACACAACGTAAACTGACCGAGGAGCAACTTGCGTCAGCTTAGGTGGCTGGTTTGGCGGGAAACTATACCGGATGCCCGCCGCATATATCGCTGCCGTCCGATTTAGATAAAGATAATCCGTTGGCTATTTAGAGTCCGATTTATCCGATATCCGATTTATACATATCTGATTTATAGAGGGTTTACTGTATTATGATGTATTTACGTAAAAATTCCACAATTTGTTACGAGGTGTCGGATTATTACGAGCAACTTACGGAAATTTTACGAGCTTTTTATGGATTGTTACGAGTATATTAGGGAATATTACTATTCATTGAAGCTTTTACGTGTTAGTTACGATCTGTCTACGTGTTTTTACGAATAGTTACGAGTTAGTTACGAGTATTTACGAGCTGCACCATCGTCCGAAGCATCACTTCTGGAGATCGAGGAGATTATGCAGCTCAATTATGGTCCCCTTATTATAGAAAGGATATATGCTCCTTAGAGGCAGTTTAGAGAAAAATGACCTAGATGATTCAAGGGCTAAGAAATTTACCCTACAAAGATAGATTAAAACACTTTAATCTCCACTCCCTAGAGAGAAGGGCAAGAGGAGATATGATTGAGGTTTTCAAATGGGTAAAAGGAATCAATAAGGGAAACATTAATAAGGTTTTAAAAATTAGTAGTCAGGATAGGACACGTGGAAATGGGTACAAGCTAGAAAAACAGATTCAGGACAGACATAGGTAGATATTGGTTCACTAACAGAGTGGTAAACGATTGGAATAGGCTGGGTAGACACGTAGTAAGTGCTGAGTCAATAGGTATAGCTTTAAAAGACGGTTGGATGAGAGTATGGATAGGGATGACAGGTGAGATGGCTAAACATTGAATTATTCCAAGAGTGAAAAATATATCGTGAGAAAATTTTTGACGTCAAAAAAATTGCCTCTCCTTTCACGGATCCTTACGAGTGTCTACAAGTTGTTACGAATTGTTACGAGTTATTTACTGATACCAGCGAGCTGTTTACTGATGCTTGCGATTGACTACGAGTTACCGATCCGTAAAGACTCGTAAGAAGAATCCGTGTATGTGAAGGGGGTATTAGTCAAGTTGAGGAATACGATAGAAAACTAGCTAAGTTAAATGAAGTGCAAGAACAAATAGAAGTTGAAGTGGACGATGAAGAACTTGACCACGTTTTGGATGAAACATGAATTTAGAACAAAAAATGCTAAACCCAGGATATTAGCTGAAGATAAGATAAGGAAGCTAGCAGCAGCGGCAGCTGGTCTTCAAGCTGGTAGTGGAAGTGTATCTCAAGAATCCGAAGTTACCAATGTCAAGTTACCCAAGTTTGAATTGCCAAAAGTTAGTGGAGAAGTTACCCAGTGACAGTCCTTCTGGCATCAATATTCCTCCCACATTAATGCAACAGAACTTCCAGTGATCAGTAAGTTTACTTATTTGATGTCTTTGTTGGAGGGAGATGCCAAGAATGTGGTAAAGGGACTAGTTCATGCCAGTGCTAATCATCCTGTCGTCTGTGACCTGCTGAAATAACGCTACGACAAGCCGGAAAGGATTATATTTGCTCACGTCCAAGGGTCATGTCAACATCAACGTTAATGGACCGACGGGCGTGGCACAACTGCGGAAGTCACGTGATGAGATTCTGATACACATCCGCAGTTTGAAGGTACTAGGCGTCACAGGTAAGCAGTACGTGCGAGATGTTTCTTACACCTATCATCCTCTCTCGTTTGCCCAATAAACTGCGGCTAGAGTGGGCCAGGGATGGTGATGGACATGCGAGTGACTTGGATTAGCTATTGAAATTCTTAGACAAGGAAACTTCAAGATTAGAAAGATCTGAAGCGTTTAAAGGAAAGAAAAGTAGTTGTGAAGAAAAGAAAAGTGAAAATTAGGGTTTTAAGGAAAAAGTGTATTCAGCCGCAGCCTTCCATTTGTTTGTCAAGCAAGAAAGCTCTATGTGCTGTTTCTGTGGCAGAAAAAAAAAATAAAAAAATTGTCTGTGTCTGTGTGTCTGTCTGTGTGTGTCTTTCTGTGAGTGTCTGTGTGTCTGTCTATGTCTGTTTGTCTGTGTCTGTCTCTGTCTGTCTGTATTTGTGTCTGTGTGTCTGTGTCTGTCTATGTGTCTGTGTCTGTCTGTGTGTCTGTGCTTGTGTGTGTGTATCTGTCTGTCTGTGTCTGTGTGTCTATGTCTGTCTGTCTGTGTATGTGTCTGTCTGTGTATGTGTCTGTGTCTGACTGTCTGTCTGTCTGTGTCTCTGTTTGTCTGTGTCTGTCTGTATGTCTGTCTGTGTCTATCTGTCTGCTTGTGTCTTTCTGTCTGTGACTGTCTGTTTCTATCTGTTTCTGTGTGTCTGTCTGTCTGTCTGTGTGTCTGTATATATATATATATATATAGATATATAGATATATAGATATATAGATAGATAGATAGATTGATTGATTGATTGATTGATTGATTGAGAGAGAGAGAGAGAGAGAGAGAGAGAGAGAGAGAGAGATAGAGAGAGAGAGAGACCGAGCGACCGAGCGAGAGAGAGAGAGAGAGAGAGAGAGAGACAGACAGACAGACAGAGAGAGAGAGAGAGAGAGAGAGAGAGAGAGAGAGAGAGAGAGAGAGAGAGAGAGAGAGAGAGAGTCAGACAGACAAACAGACCGACAGACAGAGAGAGAGACAGACAGACAAACATACATACCGACAGACAGACAAACAGACATTATATATATATATATATATATATATATATATATATATATATATATATATATATATATATATATATATATATATATATATATATATATATATATATATATATATATATATATATATATATATGTATATATATATATATATATATATATATATATATATATATATATATATATATATATATATTATTAATATATATATATATATATATATATATATATATATATATATATATATATATTTATTAATATACATATATATATATATATATATATATATATATATATATATATATATATATATATATATATAGAGAGAGAGAGAGAGAGAGAGAGAGAGAGAATTAGAACCTGTCTGATGCGACACTAATATTTATAAAACACAGTTCCGATTGGAAAGTCGTGTGAGGTCAGAATTTCTTGCCAAAGCACTTTCATATAATAACTGGTGATGCAAACTGATCTACAGAGGTAAAAAAAAAAATCGCGTTATTAAGCCTTCGGAGAGTAGCATGGCATCAAGAAATGCAGCAGCAATTACGAAAAATTAATATTACATGAATATCTAAAGAGAAAGAAAATAATATAGGTCTACAGATACAGTAGAACGCATGAAAAAAAATCATCAGGAATTATAAAGTTAATACAATGAGACAAATTTTTTTTTTTTATATAAAGAAATCAACCGCTCAAAACTTAATTTTTTCCAGACCTGCCGGGGTAGCATAGACGAAAGAATGTTATGTAGAACTCGAGGCCAACGAATCAACGCCTCGCCATCCACTGCCACAAACAAGTCGCATGTTGCCATCTTGGCCACGATGCGAGTCAGTATCTCAGTCAAGGACGCCTTTTCGCCTTAAGGGAGGAAAGTAATCAATATACATTAACAGTATGGTGCGGCGTATTGGTTGATCTATGACAAGGTTATGATCATTATACAAATTCTGACTCACGTAACACTGACATGTTTAATTTTTTGGTATATTCATGATAAAAGTAAATAACCAAATTACTCAATCAAAAATATTCCATGGAATATCAACGAGGGTGTAAAATTAAATTTGATGCATCAGTAATGTGGGCAACACCTTAACATTTTTTTTCCTACACATACCTGTGAAGCCAAGGAAGACATATTTTTGGGCAAATATTCTATCAGGGAGACGGCATCTGATGGAGCTATAGCCACAATCATCAACATCACCGTCACCGGAAGCTTCGTCATCCTCTTTCCCTGCAAATGCATGAAATTTAAAAATTAAGGAATCATTATTTGAAGCTACGCATATAATTATTGACATGATAAAGATAATTACTTGCGTGATAGTTTGCAATACAAGTGTTGCTACAGAAAGAGAAAAAACATTGATGATTCAAAAGAAATTAAAAGCTCGCAGATATACTCATATTAAGTTAGAATCATATAAAGTAATGGTATTTCACTACTACTACTACTGATACTACTATTAATATTACTACTATTACTACTACTACTAACTACTACTACTACTATTAATAATACTTCTACTACTATTACTATTGCTACTGCTACTACTACTGCTACTAATACTAATTATACTACTACTAATGATAGTAATGACAATGATAATAATAATAATAATAATAATAATAATAATAAGTGATAACAATAATAATAATAATGATAATAGTAATAGTAATGTTAATACTATTACTAAGACTAATTCTACTACTATTACTACAATTACTGTTACTACTACTACCTCTACATCTACTACTACTTTATTTATTTATTTTTTTTTTTTTTACATTAAAAGGGTACTGGCTAAGAGAAAAATAAATGAAGTATAAAAAAAAAATCCCGCTTGTCGCCAGACCCTGAAAAGAAGACAGTAAGAGAACTATAGACATGGGAGGGCAGTCCAATTTAGTATGAGAGGTATCTTGACACTCCTCTTTTGAAAGAGTTTAAGGCATAGGCAGGTGGAAAAACACAAAGGAAGAGAGTTCCAGAGTTTACCAGTTGTAGGGATGAAAGAGTGAAGATACTGGTTAACTCTTGCATTAGGTAAATGGACAGAATAAGGATGAGCAGAAGTAGAAAGTTTTGTGCAACGAGGCCGCGGGAGGGGGTGAGGCATGCAGTTAGCAAGTTCAGAAGAGCAGTCAGTATGAAAATAATGATAGAAGGTAGATAAAGATGCAACATTGCGGCGGTGACTTAAAGAATCAAGAAAGTCAGTTAGAAGAGGAGAGTTGATTAGGCGAAAAGCTTTAAACTCCACCCTGTTTAAAAGAGCTCTATGAGTTGAGCCCCCCAGACATGAGAGCCATACTCCATACATGGGCGGATAAGGCAAGCAGCTGAGAGGGAGAGAAAAGTGGACGCAGACGCCATAGGACACCTAACTTCCTGGAAGCTGATTTAGCAAGAGTAGAGATATGAAATTGCCAGTTTAGATTTTTAATAAAGGATAGACCGAGTGTGTTTAATGAGAAGAGGGGAAGTTGAGTGTCATTGAAGAAGAGTAGATAGTTATCTGGAAGGCTATGTCGAGTAGATAGTTGTAGAAATTGAGTTTTTGAGGCATTGAACAGAACAAGGTTTGCTCTGCCCCAATCAGAAACTAGTGAAAGATCAGAAGTTAAGCGTCCTATATCATCTCGCCTTGAGTCATTTAATTCTTGTTGGGTTGGGCGTCTGTTGTACGACGTTGAAAAATGCAAGGTGGTGTCATCAGCATTGGAATGGATAGGGCATTAAGTCAGATTTAGAGATCATTGATGAATAATAGAAAGAGAGTGGGTGATAGGACAGAACCCTGAGGAACACCACTGTTGATAGTTTTAGAAGAACAGTGACCGTCCACTACAGCAGCAACAGACCGGTCGGAAAGGAAACTGGAGATGAAGGTACAGAGAGAAGGATATAATCCGTAGGAGGGTAGTTTAGAAATTAAAGATTTATCCCAGACTCTATCGAAGGCTTTCGATATGTCAAGACCGACAGTAAAGGTTTCACCGAAGTTCCTAAAAAAGGATGACCAAGATTCAGTTAGGAAAGCAAGAAGATCACCAGTAGATCGGCCTTTACGGAAACCATACTGGTAATCAGAGAGAAGGTTGTGAACTGATAGATGCCTCATCATCTTCTTATTAAGGACAGACTCAAAGGCTTTAGAAAGGCAAAAAATCAAAGTTATAGGGCGGTAGTTAGAGGGATTGGAGCGGTCACCTTTTTTAGGGACAGGTTGAATGTGAGCAAACTTCCAGCAAGAAGGATTGGTAGAAGTAGAGAGACAGAGACGAAAGAGTTTGACCAGGCAGTGAGCGAGTTCGGAAGCACAGTTTTTGAGAACAACAGGAGGGACTCCATCCGGACCGTAAGCCTTTCGAGAATCAAGGTCAGAGAGGGCATGGAAAACGTCATAATAAAGAATTTTAATTTTAGGGATGAAGTAGTCAGAGGGTGGAGGAATAGGACGAATATGCCCAGTATCATTCAAAGTAGAGTTGGTAGCAAAGGTTTGAGCGAAGAGTTTAGCTTTAGAGAAAGAAGAGACAGCTGTGGGGCCATCTGGTTGAAGTAAAGGAGGTGTGATGCCATAAGTTGATCTCACGTCGACCTTACCAAGCGCTCTGAATGTGTCTTTTTTATTATTGTTTTGAGATTGACGCAGAAACTAACTTCTGTTGTAGCCCCAGAGAATAGTGATATACCCTAAGGTTCTACTTCCCCAAGATTATACTTTTTCCTGTAAATGTTTTTACTCACACATCATCTATAATCTTTTTTATTGTGTAGTGGTATAATTGTATTATGTTGTAATGCCGAAAAAATTTTCAAGTCTCGAACAGTCATCCCCCCATTTCTTAAATCAGTTTTCTATGACAAGAAAATTATTTCCTTACTTTCGATTGATTAATATTCATTTACAATTAAAACTAAACTCCATATCTTAAAAATAATTAACTTAACTAGTTTTCCTTTCACCAGCTTTCATTAAGAAAGATGACGCAGTATCTCCCCATATGAGGTAATCGTCACATGTTTCGCGCCAATTTATAGTCGAGTTAGCGATTAGTCAGCTTTCTCCCATGTATTATACCAAGAATCAAATTCATTAGATTACAAAATGATACTTGTTCCACATCAAAATTAATTTTATATAAGCTAGTAATAATTTCATATCTCAATAATCTTTTTATTCCCGCCTTTTTAATGCAATAGCGTCCCTCAGACGCTTCATCATGACACCATCTCCGTCTTGTCAACAGGTTAGTGGTGTCCTTCCGGGAAACTTCTCAATATTTGTTAAATCCGGTGCCATTCAGTATTCTTATATATCCAATAACCTTCCCCATTAACATATTAAATCACCTAAACCCTTTTTAAGATCCATCATAAGTGAATAATAGTAATTTCCTTCTCTTTTAAGGAAGGATCAAGTATCTCAAACCACATAGCCCTTTTTCTCCCTTAAGGGTAAGTTTAGCAGCACCCTAACTTATAAGGACAAGAAGGCAAGCTGGACTGATGTGACTGCCCGGCTCAACTCTGCCTTCAACCTGTGCAGAACACAGGTTGAAGTTGAAAAGAAATGGCAGAATGTAAAAGCAACTGCTCTCAAGAATTCTGCCACAGTGAGACGGAAATTAAATAAGACAGGTTAGTAGCAATGAAAAAGTTGATTCCTCCTAAAGAATGTAATTGTAATCTTATCTTGGAAATGTTTTGGGAAAACCTTAACCCTCTTGGAAAACAAATTTAAATAATGACCTAACCGAGCAAAATAGATTGTGGCCACTCAACTATAATTTTAGAACTAAACCTAACCTCATGGCGCATCCACCCAAGTGATGATGTTATTGTTTCACTTTGTATGGAAAACCTGTTTTGTATATCTTACTTATCTATATGCTCTCCAAGAGGGTTAAATGTTAGCTTTAATGCATTTCTAAGGTAAGACAAATAGATTCTTTAGTTTTAGAGATATTTGATGGTTAGTTTATGAAATATTAAGCTATTACTGTACTGTGAAAAAATGAATGGCAACTCTGAATAAAATATACAGTTGGCCACAATCCGACCTTTAAATACCTTTTTATTCCGTGGTACAGGTGGTGGCAGTCCTGTCACAATAACCTTAGATGCTGTAAGTGAAGCAGCATTACGAGTCTTGGGGGAAGACCAAGTTGTGGTGGACGGTGTTCCCACACAGATCCGTATGGACTATTGGAAATTTAGGGTGCAGTGGCCCTAAACTTCTTCTTTATACCGCATTCACAAATGGATCACTCAGGTCAATGCAACAACACCACTGTTTTCTTACCTGCGATTTAGGTATAGCAGGAAGACGGCTGCCTCTCACAGCTATATAACATCATAAAACAAACAGTTGCGGCTGAAAATACTAAAGATTGCAATCAATAATGCCTAGCTAGAATGTTTTATGTGTTACACTTAGCTGTAATTGCTGGCGTTTTTCTTTCAAAACGAAAGTCGTGTTGAGGATGACCGAAGTCTTAGTAACTCGGCAGTGAAAACTTGTAGGAGCTCCGGTCGGAGCGAGTTACTAACGGGGAGACAGTAGAATAGAGTAATGAGCTAGTGATGGGCGCTTTGTGAACGAGTCGGTTCTTAGGGCCGATTTCACAGTCGCTTCGTTTTGTTCGGCCCGTTACCAATGAGCAGCGATCTCCATCACCAACAACAAATCCGATTTCACAGTCGTCTTTCGCGGTTTCGTTTTGATGAAACCATACCAGAGATTGGAACCTTTGGTAAAGCAGGCTTGTGAGCTGGGGGACCTCCCCAATGGAGCTTAACAAAGCAATTTTTAGCAAATAAAACAAATTATTATCTCTGTATAGCTATATTATTTCCTAAAATATATGTGAAAAATTATTTAACAATACAGCAACATGTTGGATGGGTATAATGATAATATGAAAAATGTTTAGAAGAATTTGGATGGCGGCGCGAAATCATGTCATCACCTCACCAGCTGATAAGCGTTAAAATTGTCAACCAGACGTACCTACATCTGTTATACCTCGTTGCCGTGATATTACAAACAGTGTCCTCTTATTTACAAGCCAAAACTTTATTATTATGCTATATTTCAATGTGTTTTAAATTAACATGATAACTGTTTTTCGGCAAAATGATCAAACTAAAAATAAATCATGAAACATGACCTAACCTTACGTCCTGAGGGCTTCGCCCGCTGGACCCCCTGATCATTAAAATTCTAATATTACGGTTGTTTCTTAATTTGCTTACCTAGTTCAACTATCTAAATACTCAGAGAGATAAAAGATCTACACGATGAAATAGGTAAGAATGTCTGGAGGATGCTATTTACCGAAATACTGAGAAAAATAGTAATTGGGTTGATTTATTAATGTGCCAGTTATATCAGGAAACCAGTGAAGGCTGTGAACAACATTCAAACTAGTAAAATGGGAATAAACTTTTCATAGCTTTTCCCAGTATTATAATTGGTCTTTTTAGTTCCATTTCTTATCAAAGACCTTTACCTATAAAGTAGAGGAGAATAGGTTAGGTTAGGTTAGAAGTGTGTGTTTGGTTGGGTTAGGTTAGGCAAGCTGGTGATGATGATGATAATGATGAAGGTAATGATGAAGTTGTCAATGCAGGTTGTGACACACAAGTGAGAAATGCTATGGTGGAAACTTGGTTCTAATTTTGTCTTTCTGTACACCATAATATATTTTTTTTATGTTGTATATAAAGCTATATATAAAGCTGCCCTGTCCCATGCTATCCCTTGATGCTCCACTAGACCAAAGTCGCAATCAAAGTTACCTAGGTACATTTGAAAGCACTCGAGAGTTAACGATGAATATGGAGGATCCGTGGAAATTGATCTCTGGACTTACCTCTCCATATGTTTATAATTTTGAGACTTTAGCACTACTCAGATATAACATATATATATATATATATATATATATATATATATATATATATATATATATATATATATATATATATTCTTTCTCTTTTACTAATAAAATAAATATTTCCATTTAAAATATAAATACATCTTTGTCTTAACAAATAAATATTAAATTCAATGCCTTCATAGTGTTCAAATAACAATTACAACTAAATAAATCAATAAATGAAATAAAACTTAATAGTACATGTAATGCTTCCTTTGTTACAAACAAAATAAACATTTAATTGCCCTTGAAAAAAAAAAAAATGTGTGTGTTTAGTGTTTTGTTGCATCAATATATTCAACAACTTTGCCACACATAGTAACCACAACACTGCCTCATTTTCTCTAATGAGGCCCACAAGAGTAATCTTGTTCTCGTAAGTGAGTGGTGTTGCCTTCTCTCGTGGAGTGCTCATTTTTATTTTGTCGCCTGTCTTGAGTGTCTTCCACTCAGCTGATGCAATGTTTACATTTCCCGCTGCTCCGGCATACCAACATTACCGAATCAGAGTTTTTGATCGACACCAGGTTGGGGATTGCCGATACCACCAAAACAACGAATGTGAAATCGGATCGAGGTATTGGTAAGGCCGCTTACCAGATTGGTAAGGCTTGTTGTTAAGCCCTTAGAGCCGGCTCTTCCAGGTGAACGAGAAGAGCCGGATCTTTCTCGAGAGCCGTTTGAGATTTTTTTGAGAGCCGTTAATTAATTTTTTCTAGTTTTTCCATATTTTTGCAATTTTCTAACAAAATGCAAAAATTACCGATTGTTAATAATTATAGTAATGATAATAATAATAATACTTATGAGAATGAAGCCTATTCATAGAAATTATATAGTAAAATAGTTAAGTTACCCCTTCAAGTTAACAAAGAAAACTGTATTTCCAAGTGCTTTGGCCTCTAGGAAAGAGGGGTAACTCAACACATAAAACACATATATATGAATAATTCAGAAAATATATGGTGTATATGGCAGGCCAATGATGTGGAATGTACACTATAATATTCCCTACAACATATCGGTAAATGAAGACAATCTGATAATATTAAGAGGTCAAATTAAATTATAGAACTCGTCTCAAAATAGTGTACATATTGTAAAAATCAAGTATATTTTTTTCCATAGTTAATTTTTTAACACAAAACTCATTTTCTCATTATAGCTCGAGAACCATAAGGTATACGTACAATGACTACGAATAGACAAAGAGTGAATAGGAATCCAACTTTCTGTTGCAACATTTAAAAATGAAATTACTCTTTATATAATGAAGGAAATTTTTTTTTTCATAACCTGAGTAAAATGAAAAAAATACCTACACTAGCTGATACGCCTTTCAAAATTATTTAAATGATTATAGGTGCATTTTTTCTGTCAAACTAATCGTTAA